>CAUYPK010124183.1:0-64401 GCA_963574355.1 Loris lydekkerianus | reverse complement strand
ATGGTGCGTCAGATGTAATAGGACTGATGGACCAGGCCCGTCCAGCCTTCATTCCTGGTGTCCATCCCCATAATGGTGCATCAGAGGTAACAGGACTGACGGACAAGGCCTATCCTGCCTTCATTCCTGGTGTCCATCCCCGTAATAGTGTGTCAGACGTAACAGGACTGATGGACCAGGCCTGTCCTGCCTTCATTCCTGGTGTCCATCCCCGTAATGGTGCGTCAGATGTAACAGGACTGATGGACCAGGCCCATCCTGCCTTCATTCCTGGTGTCTGTCCCCATAACGGTTCCTCAGACGTAACAGAACTGATGGACCAGGCCCGTCCTGCCTTCATTCCTGGTGTCCATCCCCGTAATGGTGCCTCAGACGTAACAGGACTGATGGACCAGGCCCGGCCTGCCTTCATTCCTGGTGTCTGTCCCCGTAATGGTGCCTCAGACGTAACAGGGCCGAGGGACCAGGCCCATCTGGGTGACTACCTAAAGCATCCTGTTTTATCAGGAGCCTGAAGCCAGTGTACACAGTGGAGGACAGAGTGTCAAGCGTATCTGTCCTCATAATGGTGCCTCATATATAACAGGCACACAAATCACCAGCACTTCACAGCTCTTTGCTTCTCAAATCAGGGCTATAGTTTCCTTGACCAATTTTAATGGATGAAATTTCATGTTCTGTGTTGTCAGAGCATAATTTAACTGAAGTCAATTTACTTCTGGTATTTTGTCTACTTTTCCCACTAATTGCTAATCAATGCAGATAGAGCCACCTCGTAAATGGGCCTTTAAATTGTCCTATTCATCTTCCCTGCTCCTGTCCCTACCGGGGCTTGTAACACTGTAGCATGTCACCTGATGAGCACCCATTGTGACACTGTGCCACATGCCAATTAACTCGCAAATTTCTGTGGCCCTGTTATCCCGTGGGAAGCAGATTGAAACTTCCCAACTGCACGTTTTCTCCTTCAAAGGGTGGAGGACGCTTTGCACCAGAACAATGACACTCTGTCCTCCACTGTGTACACTGGCTTCAGGCTCCTGATAAAACAGGATGCTTTAGGTAGTCACCCAGATTGTTGGAGGAAAAAATCCAAATTGTGAACAAACGCTTTTTCAGAAAGCACATTGCAGGGCTGCCACCCATGTTATTTTTCACACAAGCTTCATGCCAGGCAGAAGCTCTCTGTGAATGTCGGATGCTCACACATGGCTGCTGTTTCTAGTCCCCATTCCTGCCCTAGGAGCCCTTCACGTGTCCTCAGGGTCTCGGTTCTTGGGGTCTCCTGTAGCTTTCGGCATATCCTCAGGGTCTCGGTTCTTGCGGGGCAGTGGGAAAAGAGAGAGCACAGCAGGCTCCTTATTTACACAGGGGAGCCTTTTAATTATAATGAAATAAATGTTACTCTAAAAAATCAGCTTGAAAACCCAGAGGTGAAGGTCTCAAATTAAATTTAAAGTAAGACATATAATTAAAAATACTAAACAAGATAAAAGCAAACCAATCACAGTCTACAGAGAAAAATAAAGCAGAGACCCTGAGTGGCATAACCTCCCCACCATGTGCCCAGAGGGGCTTAAAAATTCCACTTCATATTAATCATAAAACTGCATTGCAAACAGACTCAGTACTAAAGATCGATTTTTTTTTTTTTTTTTTTTTTTTTTTTTTTTGAGACAGAGTCTCACTTTGTCACCTCAGTAGAGTGCCCTGGCATCACAGCTCACAGCGTCCTCTAACTCTTGGGTTCATGCGATCCTTGTGCCTCAGCCTCCCAATAAGCTGAGAATACAGGCACCCACCACAACACCCAGCTATTTTTAGAGACAGGGGTCTTGCTCTGGCTCAGGCTGGTCTCAAACCTGCGAGCTCAGGTGATTCACCCACTTCGACCTCCCAAGTGCTGGGATTACAGGAGTGAGCCATGGCAGCCGGCCGTAAGGGTTGAATTTTAAAGGGTGGCTATGGATTTATCAAGCCACAAAAACAAATAGGAAGTAGGAATGGCAATACTAATTTTAGAAAAATGGAATCTAAGACAAAAAAGCTTAAAGGTAACACAGGTGCCTTTTTAAACAATAATAGGTGTGAAGACTGACAAGGGCGGTGATGACAGGTGCCTGTGGTGCTGAGCACAGAGCTACAGAGCCGTGAAGCACAGCCCACAAACAGCAACAGGAAAACTCACAAAAGCAGGTTTGTCTGAGAAATTTCAAAGAGACTTAATACTTGGGAGGCTGAGGCAAGAGAATCGCTTAAGCCCAGGAGTTGGAGGTTGCTGTGAGCTGGGATGCTATGGCACTCTACCCAGGGTGACAGCTTGAGACTCTGTCTCAAAAAAAAAAAAAAAAGGACATATTGATTTGGGGTAATATAATTGGTATGTATATTGGTAAACAATTATATATCTTATGTATATATAAAATTATAAACTATCTATAAAATCTGTATCACCCTAATATATACTTGAAAACACGTATTAGAAATTAATAAAAGTATGATATAAATTAAACTAGGCCACAAAATTTCCAGAGTAAAACCTGAACATGAAAAAGTGGAAAAGCCTACCAAACACTTTTTATTTCAAAAGAGAATAAAATGATAATCACAGATAAGTCAGAACAAAAGCAAATGAGAAAACATCTAAGTTATGGAATAATGACAAAACTATGCTCAAAGGCAAATGAATAGACTTTCATGATTTTACCACTTTTACAAAACAAATGAACAAAAGCATGAACAAAAAGGAACTCAAGAAGTTTTATAAAAAACAACGAATCTCACTATTGCAGCCACTCTTGCTCTGTCTTAACCCTATATAAGTATTGCCCAATCCAATGGGGAAAAAAACAAAAGTAAATCTAAGGATAGCAGAAAGAAGAAAATATAAGAGATAATTATTTTTTAAAATCATGTGAAAAAAGACAAAAAGTTCAGTTTAAAATGACGAAGGGAGCACACACACCTTTTCTTTCCACTTGAAACAGGATGGTGGGTGCTACGCAAAGTCCACGCGTTTGGAGACCCTGTGGAAAGAGCAGCTTCTTGCCCCAAATTCACACACTAGAAAGTGTGAGCATATAACACTCTTTCAGAAGCCAATAAAAATTATATGAGAGATGTATCTACAAAGAAAGATAATTTTTAATAAATATTAGGAAGTTGATAATTTCAAGGATAAAGAAAATTTTTCAGAAATTTTAGAGAAGGAAAACTATTCAATTTATACCACGATGCTAACATTGTGGGGATGACAGTCAAGGAAGAAGACAGCATGCGATTCTGTTTCTTATTCTGGCTGCTGAGTCTCTCCACCAGGCAGAGCCCTGGCCAGAACACACAACATCCTGAATTGGGAATCTGAGCAGTGCAAGACATAGGTGAGGGGCAGGCCACAGAGACCAGCAGGCCAGCAGCAGACACCTCAGGTCAACAGGCAGCTAGAATCCAGAGGAAATGCAGGAGGGGCTGTGACCTTCACAGGGCTATGAACTTCCCTGGGGTTGTGACCTTCATAGGATTGTGACTTCATGGGGCTGTGACCTTCCCTGGGTCTGTGACCTTCCCTGGGGATGTGACCTTCACAGGGCTGTGACCTTCCCTGGGGCTGTGACCTTCCCTGGGCCTGTGACCTTCACAGGGCTGTGATCTTCCCTGGGCCTGTGACCTTCACAGGGCTGTGACCTTCACAGATTGTGACTTTCATGGGGTTGTGACCTTCCCTGGGTCTGTGACCTTTCCTGGGGCTGTGACCTTCACAGGGCTATGAGCTTTCCTGTGGCTGTGACCTTCATAGGATTGTGACTTTCATGGGGCTGTGACCTTCACAGGGCTGTGACCTTCCCTGGGTCTGTGACCTTCACAGATTGTGACTTTCATGGGGCTATTACCTTCACAGAGCTGTAAACTTTCCTAGGCTGTGACTTTCCCTGGGCTGTGACCCCCTTAGCTCAGCCTCCAAGCCTGGGCGATATGCCAGGAGCTGTG
The DNA here is from genome assembly GCA_963574355.1 of Loris lydekkerianus. NCBI lineage: Eukaryota > Metazoa > Chordata > Mammalia > Primates > Lorisidae > Loris > Loris lydekkerianus. The sequence goes on along the minus strand of CAUYPK010124183.1, from coordinate 60,414 downwards.
GCAGCCTCATGCTCTTCCTCCATTCTGGGATGCAGCTCACTGGCCAGACCCCCAGAACCAGAAGCTGAAGGGAGCCAGTGGGACCTGAGGTCCAGCAAGCCCAGTGTCGTTAGCAGGGTGGGGCAGAGTCTGGAGAATATCCAGCCCACACCTGACTCCGCGACAGAGGCACCTGGGTCCTCGGCTGGGGTGAGTGGGCTTATCTGGGTTCAGTCTTCACCAGGAAAGAATGCAGAATCCCAGCCTAGAGAGAGCGAGAGCTCTGTCCCCACCACGCCCCACCAGCATCTTCTGTGGTGCAGAGAAGTGAAGATACTTTTTACTGAAATGATCAATGAAGCCACTAGCTTTACATATAAAAACCTGATAATGAAAGAAACAAACAGAACAATTCAAACCTGTGGTTTTTATGTGGACAAAGGCTATTTTTGCAAAGGAAATACATAAAAAAGAAAATTCCATTATCTATGGATTTTTTTTTATTGTTTGAGATTCATTGAGGGTAGGTATATGTGTATTTTAAAGTTTAATCTCACTTGCAGTTGAAAAGACAAAGATAAGGTACCATTTTTCACAATAAAACTGGCAATGTTTTAATGACCACATTTACCCTGCTAAGAAGGCACACCTGAGCCTGATTTCCCAGAGGTGGATGCTTTCTGGACGTGCCTGGCAACATGCTTCCGCCCACCACACGCAGCCGCAGCTCTGTGGCCTGCACGGCCCACTGGACTATACAGCCTGCTCCCTGTGTGTTGTCCCAAGGCCTCTGCTCTTTGCTAGTCATGAGCTTCCCACCCAGACCGGAAGTTCCAGGTCACTCCTCCGGACAGGGCACCACTATCTCTGGGCATGATCTAAAGAGAGTGAACAGTTCAGACACTTCCAAAGTGAAAGCAGAGATTCACGATGGCTTAAGTTGAAAACACTTTGCTTTTTACAGAAAAGTCTCTCACGGACTTACAGATGACAGCAGCATGCTCTCTCTGATGAAAAGCCAGTAAAGGCAGCTATACCAGGCACACACACCCAGCCCGTGACCCCACAAGGACCTGAGGGGACCTCCAAAGGACCCAGATTCTTCTCCTATGGGAAGGAGATAAACATGAAAATTTTCTACTTAAAAACTGTGGTTCTAGGATATTTTCTCCCAGGGAAAAATGAAATTTTAAAATCAAACCTTTAGGAAAGATCCTCAAAAAAAAATTTTTTTTAACATGAAAAATAGTACAATGGCTCAAGAATCAGACAACTGCAGCTTTCCTACTATGGTTTGTCTTTGGACTAATCTTTCAGCTTCACAACATCTCAAGTTCCTCACTTGCAGGAACAGGCAGAACCATAGAGTTCATGGAGAGGATGAAATGAGAAGACACAGATCAAAATACTCAGCCCAGAAGAGGCTGCTATGGTTTGGGAAAGGGAAGCCAAAGATTTCGTGATTTAATTCTGCATTTGTGCTAAAGCAAACATAATTTCTTCCTGAGAAATGAGAGTTCTTGACTTCTGAAGAGGCAGGATGTTTGCAAGGGTGTCTTGGGAGAGGCAGGGGAGACCCCAGGCAGCCAAGTGTTTCTTGAGGAAGATGGCACCTTATTGGAAGGTTCTCCCCCCAAGACCTTCGCTCATGGGCCGGGGTGTGTGGAGAAAGGAAGCACCAAGCTCTTTCTCATAGACGCCCCAACTTCCTGAAACTTCTACACCAGAAAGATGGGGAGTGCTTTGCTACATTAAAACAAACAAAAGTCAATGGCTGGTGGGTGTAGGATGTGGCCCAGGAACACACAGTGGGAATGAGTCCACACTTACCTGGCCTGTGTGGACGCTTCAGGACGCCGTGGGTAGGTTTTGGGGAGGTTTGCGAGCTCCTGGGCCATCACATACTGGGTATACTCATCCTGCCATGTGAGACCTGAGGGGAAAAAATTGCAAAAACCATCACTGAATTAGAAGTGCAGGCAAAGCTCCTGCTCCCACCTCTCCAGGAATGGTGTTTCAGCACCAAGCTGGTGATGTCATCAAGAAACCAAGGTTCCCTCTCCTGAGTATCAGTAAGATCTGCTTATAAATCTTAGCTTTCTGAAACTAGTAAACCAGAAAGATAATGGATGCTTTCTACATTTTACAAAACATAGGCCTGTGGGTGCTGGCTGTGGCTGAATGGCAAGGAGCTTCCTCCTGAGTACTTCTGCAAGAAGAGAGATTTCTGTCCAGTGGGGAAGGTAGAAGCTTTGGGGCCCAAACCCAAAGGTCCCCCTCTCCCATTGGACGCACACATTCACTCCCCCACTCACCCACCATTCCACCTGCTGGCCGCCACATCTTTGGCAACTTGCTCTTCCTAACCCATCTTGTGTAACAGCCAACACTTGGAATGGAATGAGGGGTATTGTTACTATGAAAGCAATTACCAGGGGCTTACTGCACTGTATCTGGGAACCAATTACATCATGTTTATGCTCAAATGTTATGACAAAGAGCTTTCTAACAAGGGTGAAGTAGTTATGAAGGCAAAATCCATGTGATTATGCATTAATTACATGCACTGTGGATCACATGATAATTATGCTCAGAATTACCAAATAACTCCCAAGAATAATTATTATGCAATTTGTACATTTTAGGTCTTATGGTAACACTTTAGCACTCAGAACTACCCCATGTAATTATCCATAATTATCTAATCACTAAATATCATGTAATTACAGAGATATATTTTTATGCCTGGTACAAAAACACATTACCAAAATCTTCAAATCAGAATGGCACTGTGCCTGTGCATGTGTGTGCATGCGTGTATGTGTGTGTATCTATGTGTATGGTTTGAGGAAGTCCAGAACTTAACTGAGGAACACGTATTCTGGATGGAATTAAAGGAAGAGTTCAGTAGGTATAGGCTATTTTCATGAACACACTTGAGTGTTTTTTTCAAATACAAGTGTAAAATTTTTAAAATTTTAAAGATGGCAAGATTCAAACAGTTTACATATTTCTAAACCTCAAGACTCGGTGGTATTACCCAAAGTGGGAGCTGATGGCCACGTTCATCTAACAGGATGGTCCCCAACTTGCTTTAAGCAGCTCTGTCCTTCACATAAGGTTTAAAGAACAGGTCCCTGCAGGCAGCACCAGGCCCCACAGTCATGGTTGCCCTTACTCAGGGTTAAGTGTTTTCATAACCAGCAAGTCTACTCCATCTGCCAGAGCAACTTAAAGACACCCTCTCTTTAATGTCTGTTTATCGCTCCATTCCCAGGAGCATGTTCATTCAAAAGCACATTTGCCATGTTAGCATAATACCCAGCGATGTGGATTTAGAAAATAGGTGTATTTCAGCCATGCCATTACTGAAAGGATGTCCCCAATATCAATATTTATCAAGAAATAGAAATCAAACACAAAGTGAAATTCTCATGAAAAAAGTTTAGTTTTAATATTTAAATAACTGAAATTCGATATTTCTCATCTACAGGACACAAAAGTCTGAGCTATGTTAATCCTGGGGTCTGTGGTACGGGCCCATCCCCTCCAGAACAGAAGGAGGCCACTCTGGGCAGCACTGGGATGGCTTCTGCTCCAGGCCAGGCTTCTGGGCTTTCCTAGAAGTGGAAAGGTATAGTGTTTAGGATATAAAAAAACAAAGGAATGTACAGAACAGAGGGTCAGGGGTCCTCAAACTTTTTAAACAGAGGGCCAATTCACTGTCCTTTAGACTATTGGACGGGTGGATTATAGTTTAAAAAAAAAACAAAACTATGAACAAATTCCTATGCACACCACACATATCTTATTTTGAAGTAAAAAAACAAAATGGGAACAAATACAATCACACCGCCTCATGTGGCCCGTGGGCCGTAGTTTGAGGACCCCTGGTATAGACATTCCCTAAGGCACATCCTGGAGGAGAGAAAACCCTGGGAGAAAGAAAAGGCTTCCAGAAAGGTGGAGAAGACACAGGGTCCCATATTCCTTGCTCAAAATAAGCCTGCAGCTCTGAGCACACAGAAAGCAAGCATAAGACTTGGGAGGGCGGGTGCAATTGGAGCAAAGGAGGTGGCATGCGCTGCCTGGATTGTCTCTGCCTCACCCACCCTCAAAGTGGAGGGGAGGAAGCCACCCAGAGATGCAAGATGCAGACTAAAGACTGAGACCCCAGCCAATACCGCAGACAGAAGTACCCATTCCCCTGGCCAGGAGAGGCCATGTGGGGGCTGCACATCCTCTTTCACCAACCTGTGATGGGGCACTCCCAGCCCCATGAGATAGGGTCAGAGAAGGCCCAGTGGAGACCCAGAACTTCTCCACTGGCTAACTACCCCCCAATTGTGTCTGGGGACCGCTGGGGACTGTCACTCGGCTGGAGGGGAAGACCCACCCTCAGGTAGCGTGGACTTCTGCCTCCACCTATCTATGACAAGGAGGTGCCCCCACCCCTTACCCTGGCAAAGCAGCCTCATAAAAAGCCAGTTAGGATGCAAAGTCTAAATGAGATGCAGAGTCTCCTGACCTAATACAAAAATGTCTGGGCTCAATAGGAACTCACTGGTTACACCAAGAACATGGAAGGTCACAAACTAAACAGAAAGGAGGGTCCACAGACACCACCTGTGGGGGCAGAGATGCTCAGATTGTCTGACAAATGCTTCAGTGAGCAATTATGAACACACTTGAAACAATGGAAACACAGGAAGTCTTAGTAAATGAAAAATGTAAATAAAAGCCAAATGGAAATACATATTATAACAAAAATAGAATGAACGAATAAATAGCTCAGAGAATGCAGATGATAGAAGGACAGAGAGACAGGGGGAACAATCAGTGAACTGGAGAAAGAGTAATCAGAGCAGCTCAATTGCAACAACAGACAGAAAACAGTTTAAAAAAATAAAGGGTGGCCCCTGTAGCTCACGCGGCTAAGGCACCAGCCATTTACACCAGAGCTGATGGGTTGGAATCTGGCCCAGTCCTGCCAAACAATGACAACTACAACCAAAAAATAGCCGGGCATTATGGTGGAAGCCCATAGTCCCAGCTACTTGGGAGGCTGAGGCAAGAGAATCACTTAAGCTCAAGAGTTTGAGATTGCTATGAGCTATGATGCCACGGCACTCTACCCAGGGTGGTAGCTTGAGGTTCTGAAAGAAAGAAAGAAAGAAAGAAAGAGAGAGAGAGAGAGAGAGAGAGGGAGGGAGGGAGGGAGGGAGGGAGGGAGGGAGGGAGGGAGGGAGGAAGGGAGGGAGAGACAGGGAGTCTCAAGGATGATGGGGACCACTTTTCATGTTAGGAGGGTCTCAAAGGAGAGGAGAGAGAAGACAGGTCTGAAAAGGTTCTCAGAGAAATAATGGCTGAAATTTTCTAAATTTTGGCAAGAAACATAAATCTAAAAATTTAAGAAACTGAGCTCATTCCAAACAGAATAAACCCAAATCTCCACCAAGATGTATAGTAATTAAGATTCTGAAAACTTACAAAGAAAAAATCTGACAGCAGCCAGAGAAAAATGACATGTACAAGGGAAACACAATTCAAATGATGGAGGATTTCTCATCAGAAAACTTGGAGGCCATGAAGAAACAGCATGTTTTTCAAGTGCAGAATCCTGCAAATCCATCCATCCATCCACCCAGTGAAAATATCCTTCAAGAATGAAAGAAAACTCAGACATTCTCAAATGAAGGACAAATGAGTCTCACCAAAAGACCAGCTCTGGAAGAATGACTAAATCAGCATCTCCAAGTTTAAAGAAAATGCAGAAGGAACCTTGGAATATCATGAGAGAAAGAACACAGCAACCTACAACACGGGCAAGGCGTCTTCCCATGGGTCTCAGGTTTGACAGGGGAGCCAAGTGACATGACCTAAAGTCCTCCCAAACACATATAGAGAAAATCTGTGAACAATTATAACTTAGGGAGGCGAGTAAAGTGTCATAAAGGAAGATAAAGTTCCTATGCTTCATCCAAATTGGTAAAAATGACAAAACCAGCAAACTGCAATGTATGTATACTTAACGTTGTATCTAGAGCAATGAATGAAAGCTATCCAGGACATACACTTATAAACACTATAGATAAGTTAAGATGGGTTTTTTAAATGTTAAGGTGACTCACAGAAAGTGAGGGGGGAAAAAAATAGAGAACAAGTGGGAAGCAAAAATAAAATGAGAGATTTTAACACTAATATGTTAATAATTACATTAAATATAAATGGGCTAAATATACACCAAAGAAAACACAGACATTGACTGAGTGGCATTTAAAAAAAGACTTAAGTGTATACTATCTATATGAAGTTCACTTCAAATGTAATGCTATTGCAAGAATAAAAGTCAAAATATGGGTATACATTATTCAAGTATTAATCAATAGACAGTAACAATGGCCATGTTAATATCAGATGGTTTAATATTCAGAGTAAAGAAAATTATCAACAGACAGAAAGGGGAATTACACAGCAATACAAGGGTCATTCACCCAAGAGAACCCCACTATCCCAGATATGCAGGCACAAAACAAGAGCTGTGAATGTATGAAGCAGAAACTGACAAGACCTAAAGGAAAAAAGACAAATTCACAATTATAATTGGAGGTTTCAATATCACATTCTTAGCAACTAGAAGAACACTAGATGGATATCAACAAAGATAGACAAGAATTCAACAATATCAATAGGATTCACTAAACACTCATGGAACATTCTACCTAACAAGAGCTCACAGAGCACAGACCATAACAGAGCTAATTCTGGGCTGTAAAACAAACCTCAGCAAAATTAAAATCATTCAGAGTGTGTTCCCAGTCACAGTGGAGTCTGGCTAGAAATCAACAGCAGAAAGATAATAAGAAAATCTCCAAACACTTGAAAATTAAAATATACAATTCTAAATAATTGTGGGTCAAAGAAGAGCCAGAGAATATATTAAACTTAATGAAAATTAAAACAGAATACAGCAGACCTCCATAGTTGACCACCTTCCTACAATGACCACCAATTTTCATAGACCAGACAGGCACCACATGTACCTATCAGCACAGGAGGCCTAGTTTCCTACGTTGCCCACCTCCCTGTGTTGACCAGGTTGTTAGAGTCCCTTGGGTGATCAACTTTCAGAGGTTCTACTGTATATAAAAATGAACTGCACACAGTTAAAATGTGAATTTTTTTATTTTTTATTTTCATTATAATTTTTTTTTAGAGACAGTCTCACTTTATCACCCTCAGTATCACAGCTCACAGCAACCTCCAACTCCTGGGTTTAGGCAATTCTCTTGTCTCAGCCTCCCAAGTAGCTGGGACTATAGGTGCCTGCCACAATGCCCAGCTATTTTTTTGTTGCAGTTTGGCCAGGGCTAGGTTTGAACTCACCACCCTCAGTATATGGGGGCTGGCGACCTACTCAGTGAGCCATAGGCACCAAAATGTGGCTAAAATGTAAAATTTACATTTACCCTAAAATGTAAAAATTTTAACACTAAATCCTTACATTAAGAAAAAGGAAAAATCTAAAATAAATAACCTAAGTTCCCACATCAAAATATCTATAAAAAGTAGAGCAAAATAAACCCAAAACAAATAGAAAAAAGGAAACAATAATGAAATCAATAAAATTAAAGTCAGAGAAAAAAAAGAAAATCGACAGTGAGAGCTGATCCCTTGAAAAGATCAGTAAAATTGACAAACCACTAGTGAGACCAACAAAGAAAACAAGAGAAGACATAAATTACCAATATAATTAATGACACAGGGAGCATCACCACAGACCTGGAAGACATCCAAAGGATAGTAAGGGAATGAACATTTCTACACATGTACACTTGGCCACAAAAATGAAATGGAGCAATTCCTTGAAACACGCAAATTACCCCAATTCTTCAATATGAAAGAAATAATTTGAATAGTCCTATAACTTTTAAGGAAATTGAACAAATAATTAAAACTCTGCCCAAAAGAAATTTCCAGGCCCACATGGTTTCACTGGAGAATTCTAAAACACCTAAAGAAGAATTAATACAAAGTCTATACAGTCTCTTTCAGAAAATAGAAAAAGGAGAAATAGTTCCTAATTTATTTCATGTAGCTAATACTCACTTGATACCAAAAGCAGACAAATATAGTAAAAAAGAAAAAAAGAGAAATCTGCAGAACAACATTCCTTATAAATGTAAACATAAAAATCTTTTAGAAAGTATTAGCAAATAAAACCCAGTAATAAATAAAAGAAGTATACATCATAGGGTATACTGGGTATTCCAGCAATGAAAGGTGGGTTTACTATTCTAAAACAACATTAATATGATGTAATTCATCATATTCATAGGCTAAAGAAGAAAATAACCATATGGTCATAGTAATAAATGCAGAAAAAGCATTTTAAAAATCAATACCCATTCACGATGACAACCTTCAGAAAAACAGAAATCAAGGGGAATGTTACCAAGTTGATAATGAACATCTACAAAACCCCTATAGCTAACACTATACTTAATGGTGACTAACAAAAATTTTCCACTGATGATCAGAAACAAGGCAAGCCTGTCCACTCTTACTCAACATTGGGCTGGGAGCTCCCGCCAGTGCAAAGGGGCAAAATGAGGAATAAAAGGCACATGAAATAGAAGACGTCGAACTGTATCTACTTCCATATGACATGACTGTCTACAGGGAAGTCCCACAGAACCTATAAAAGACCCGTAGAGCTAATAAAAGAATCCTTTTGCTATACATACCTACTAGCAATGAACATATGGACATTGAAATTAAAATAAAATACTATTTACAGTCACTTAAAACATACTTAGATTTAAATCTAATAAAACCTATATAGTACTTGTATGTTGAAATTTATACAATGGTGGGAAAAAAGTCCAAATATCTAAATAAATGACAGACATACCATGTTCATGGATAAGAATTCTCAGTGTAGTACAATGATGTCAATTCTCCTCATATTAATATAAAAGCTTAACATAATTCCTTTCAAAATGTCATCCAGATTCCTTCTAAGTATAAACAAGCAATTTAGATAAAATAGCAAAGGAATTAGAGCAGCTGAGACACCTGGGAAAAGAATAAAGTGGGAGGAATCACTGCACATAATTTCAAACCTTTCTCTCTAAGTGCAGTAATCAAAACTGTAGTACTAGTGGAGGAATAGACAAAGAAATCATTAAACAGAACAGAAAGCCCAGGGACAGAGCCACATAAATGTGTCTACGTGATTTTTGACAAAGGAAAAACAACAACTTAATGATAGAAAAATTAACAAACAACACTGTGAGGAGACATCCATAGGCAAAATCAGAAGCCTCAAGTTAGAGCTCACAGTTTAAACCAGAAGAAAACCTGGACATAAATGTAAAATCATAAACTATAAAACTTCTAGGAAAAAAAGAAATAGAAAAACTTTGGAACCTGTGATGAGGCAAAAAAGTCTTAAGAGTTGAGACCACACATCACACACACACACAAATTGATAAACTGTCCTTCATCAAAGTCAAAAACTTTTGCTTTCTAAAAGGCCTTATTAAGAGGATGAAAAAAACAAGTACAGAGTAGAAGAAAATACCTGAAAATCACATATCTGACAAAGGGCTAGTATCTGGAATATGCACAGAATTCCTAAATTAAATATCAACAAAATTCATCTAGGCAGAGTTATGGAGAGACATTTTGCTAAGAGGACGTGCAGGTGTCAGGTACACGTGTGAAAACATGACCACCTTCACCTACCACCAGGAAGATGTACGTTAAAGCCACCAGATGCGTCCACACACCTGCCAGGATGGCTAAAATACTGTGCATTTCAGTGACAATATCAAATTCTGGCAAAGATTCAGAGGCAGTGGAGCACTCTTACACTTTTGGTGGTAATGTAAAATTATCCAGCTGCTCTGAAAAGTGGTTTGACAGTTTCTTTAAAAACTAAACATGCAATTATCATATGTCCCAACAATTGAACCTGTACCATTAATCCCAAAGACATAAAGACTTCTATTCATACAAAACTTGTATATGGGAATTGACCACAGCTTTTTTTTTTTTTTTTTTTTTTATTAATTAATAGTTGTGCACATCGATATTATCATGGGGCATCATACACTAGTTTCATAAACCGTTTGACACATTTTCATCACACCGGTCTACATAGCCTTCCTGGCGTTTTTTTAGTTGTTGTGCCAAGACATTTACATTCTACATTTACTAAGTTTCACATATATCCTTGCGAGATGCACAGCAGGTGTAATCCCACCAGTCCCCCTCCGTCTACCCTCCTCCCCCCTCCCTCCCCTCCCTCTCCCCCTTCCCCCCATTCTCAGGTCACAACTGGGTTACAACTTTCATGTGAAAGCCCTAAATTAGTTTCATAGTAAGGCTGAGTACATTGGGTACTTTTTCTTCCATTCTTGAGATACTGTACTAAGAAGAATATGTTCCAGCTCCATCCATGTAAACATAAAAGAGGTAAAGTCTCCTTATAAGTTTTCTAAAGTAAATGGCCTAAGAAAAAAGAGGAGAGTGAAATCTCTTATTTTCAACAGGGAGAATGAAGCCTTCTTCTTCTTCTTCTTCTTTTTTTAAAATTTATTTGTTCTAAGATAACAGATGCTGGTGTGGCTGCAGAGAGAAAGGAGAAGGGACTACAAATTAATGCAGCCTATGGAAAATTGTACGGTGACACCACAAGGAACTTAAAGTAGATCTCCCATTTGATTCCACAGTCCCACTGCTGGGTATATACTGAAAGAGAAAAAAGGCTTTTTATAAAAAAAGTAATCCACACTCAAATGTTTATAGCAGCACAATTCACAATCACATGAATGTGGAAACAGCTTAAGTGCCCACCGGTCCACGAGTGGATTAAAAAAATGTGGTCTATGCGAACTATGGAGTTGTATTCAGCCACAAAAGAAAGGTGAACTCATATCTTTTGTGACAACCTGGATGGAGCTGGAAACCATTCTTCTAAGTGAAATATCACAAGAACAGAGAAACAACACATGTGTTCAAAACTGGAACTAACTGATCAATACTGATGTGCACCTATGGAAGGAAATCTCAATAAAATCAATTTGGAGGAAGGGCTGAGGAGGGAATGGGTCAATTCACACCTCTTGGGTAGAATGCATACCAAGGTGAAGGGCATACTTATAATTTTGACTTACCCTGTACAAAAAAAGTATGTAAATAAAACTTGTATAAACATGTATATTCCTTAATATTCTAAAATTAAAAATATGATGAAAACATTTCATTTATCTTTGCACAGGTACCCAATGTAAGAATCCCAAAGGTGCAAAAAAATTTCAGCTCAGGAAGAGTTGCAGTTTATTTTTCTTATTGATTTATGAGTGCTCACTCGGATTAAGGATATTAATATTTCTTTGCTATATCCTGAAGTATATTTATTTTGTCTTCTAATTTTATGATATATTTCACTATGCAAAAATACTAAGACTCCCTTCCCCCATCAAGGGGAAGATTAAATTTCATTTGACTGAAATGGTCAAACTTTAACCATTCATTATGCGAGAAAATAAGGGCTAGAAATTGGATGCTGTTTCTGAACCTGAGACTTGTCTCATCTCTGATCTTAAGGATTATTGAAACATCTGGAAGATAATTGTAGTCACATTTAAACTTGATAATATTTTCACATTTTGACCTTAGTGCCTTTGCCTTGCAAATCCTGGGACGTAGTAGATTCTCAGTAAACCCTGGCTGACTTAACGTACCGCTGAATTGTCTGAGGGCAGATGCACTTGGAGACGCACTTAATACAAGGTCAGTGAAGTCCTCTGCAGCTTCCCCCAGATAATTAGCTTCATCAATATCGATGTCTCAGCATTTCCCACCCTTCTTTGTCAGCCCTTCTGGGCATATCTGAAAAGCACTTTTAACATAGACTTAAGTTTAATGAACATGATGCAATATTAATTAATTGAGCTGGCCAAGCGTCTCTTCTAATACTCTGCCAGATTCTGCTTCTTCTTCTACATACATCCACTCTGTAATGGCTGAACAAAGGGAGAGCTTTTCTATTCTATTCTACCTCCCCCAACCAGAGACATGCCTTGCTGGAATTGGGCCTGATTCTCCAAATCTCTGTAGCCAATGAATTTTGCTGATGGGAGGGGTGCTCGCCAGCGCAGGAGTGGGTAGGTAGTAGCTCCGAGCTTCCTTCTTCCAGCTTGTGACCACCGTCATCTTTCCCCAGATGCTTTTCCGATGCAGGCCAGGGTCATTTGGATCTCTTTGCAGTCCCCTCACCTCGGGAAGCCTCTGGGGGCTTCTCTTTCTCGTCAGTATTCTGATCACCGACTTTCTCTGCTTCTTTGGGGTGGCAACATGTACACGATGTGCTTGTCACTGTGTGTGCACACAGAGTAACACAGCTGCTCAGTGGCAATCATGGGACGTGGAATACGGCCCTGCGTATCAGCAGTGGCCTCCTCCCTCAAGAAATCTCAAGTATGCATTTGTGTTTTTCTAGTTTCAACCTATATGGTGTCTGTCATTAATTTAATCTTATTAGCAATCATAAACAAAGAGGTGACATTTCACACTTTTGAATACACATACTCCTTTGAACTAGTAAGAAAGAAATCTCCAAAGGACAGGAGGGACATCCTTTAATATGAGAAAACAGCAATTTATTTAAAGCTGTCCTAGTTGCTACCTTAGAGAATAGCCAACATTTAAACATTGAGACATTTAGTGAGTTGGTTATTTGGCATTATGCCAGTTAAACATGTAGCTGATTGATGTCATTTTTAAATCACTTGACTACCTTGTTTCCTGATGTTTTGGCATCTTGCCAACAGCCTCCCGCACAACCCCAGCAGAGCTTTTTAGAAGAGTTCTTCACTGCCGTCTCATGGTGGCTGGATGAGTGTCTGGGACTGCAGAGGCAATGTTGGCTGTATCTTTGAGCAGGTAAATTTGGGTCAGTTGGATAATCTTGGGTAAGTTTTATTTGTGCTGGCTTCAGTTTGCTCTTTTGCAAAATGCATGTTACATTGGTAATAAAATTCTACAAATGTGGAAGTGCCTAATTGTCAAAGACAATCTTCAGGACCCTGTGAACGACTTTGCATACAACCAGATAGGCCTATTTTGGTCTGTGTGCTGCTCCCTTGTGACTTGGAAAGTACTCACTGATTCACAGGTTCAAGCGATTCACAAGAGGTTCCTTGTCACTCCCATGAATGTAAATATCCTTTATACTTGTCACGTCCCTGGGCTTCGGAGCGCCTTCATTTTTGGTATCCAATAAGGGTATTCTTCATGGAGATAATTAAAGTCCTGTGCCCTCAACCAACAAAACAGGTTTTAATCAGAAGTTGAACATGGAGATTCTTCTTTAGGAAGAATTAGGTACAAATTATTAATCAGGTACAAACTGGGATGGAGATAGGGAAGATCAAAGTGGAAATTACCTCTGCTGGTCCCTTGAAGAGCAAATTGTTTTATTGACTTTTCTTCAACATAGCTCTTATTGTGCCTTGTAGGGGGTTTTCTTCTTTGCATTTTTTTTAAATAGAATTTGATGATCTGTAAGAACGGAAACAAAGGCCTTTGACTAATGCAGCCTCTGTCTGGCTAGAGGCAGAGTCAACTTTGAAGTCGTGCTATTTAATTACAGTGGAGACCTGCAGGGCCTCATGAATAGAAGCCAGCCACCTCCTTTCAGTTGTCAGGTGAGGGAAAACAGGAAGACAAGGACATGTCAGTTCTCCTGAAAGTAGGAGCCTGAGATGTTTATATCAGGAGGAAGTGCTTGGGGGTAATGTCTGTCCCTGCCCAGCCCTTTGGAGACTGGCAGAGATGTGGTGAATCTCTGTCCTGAGAATTTCTGAGCAACTTGCAGGGCCCTGACAAGCTTCCTTTTACAACTTAATCGATTCAAGGGATATGAGCAGCAATGCCTTGCCTGGTAGTTATGCAAGATGAAAGGAGTCTCAAAGTCGAATGAAACTGTATTATTCAGCTCTGTATTATTCACTCTGAAGACATCCTACTTGATAGGTTATGCATGAATTTCCCCCATTTGCTGGAGTAAAACACAGTAGCCAAAAGTCATCAATGTTTTATAAACTGTGACTAATCCCCTACATAGTCAGTCTCTCTCCCTCTCTCTCTCTCCCTCTCTCTCTTGTTACTGATCAGAATTTTTTTTTTCTTTTTTAATTTGCTGAATTTAGCCACTACTTTTCTATACTATGATTATTTTTTTTAAATCACTTGAGACCATGGCAAACTGTGGCATTGAGGATTGATAGGGTCATTAGAGAAGCTTGCTTTCCCAGCCTTTATATTGCTTTGAAACATTTTGCTTCAAAATAGCAACAAATAAATCTGAAGCTATGCCTTCCAGAGCAGCAGCACAGCCTGTTTTAGGGGTCCTCTTGGCTTTCACCAGCCTGTTGCTCCCCCCCCCCAATAGTTGTGAGCTCATAAATGTTTAGCAAATCACGACAATGAATGTGGCAAGGGCGGACCTGACCAATGTGTGTGTTTTTTTAATCATGCATCATTTAGTATGAAGACGACTCTTGGATGTTTTGGCAAATTAATTTGTATTGCACTTCAGAGAGGGAGAGAGCAGCTGGGCTCCAGCCCACGGAGCTGCACTGGCTGTATCTGCTAATAAAGTTGTTGCTGCCACTGCCTCGTGTGAAGGCACAAAGTAAACCATGAGGTGCTGGGCTTTCTTCTCTGTTTCCCTCCAGGGTTTTGGGTGAGTTCATGTCTGTCCTTGTCCGAAGGCACAAAGTAAACCAAGAGGTGCTGGGCTTTCTTCGCTGTTTCCCTCCAGGGTTTTGGGTGTCAGCAACTTCAATACAGCGACAGAGCAACTATTTCTGAGAGAGTAATCCTCTACCATTTAAAAAGTCACAGTGCCACCTTTTGTGAAATTTGATTGCATATGTCCTGGGAGTCAAATGTTACTCCTCCCCCATCACTCACTCCTTCTGTGTTTGATGTAACCCTCCATGAAAGACCTTATGTGGCCCAGGTATTTTCTAGGTGTTATTATTTTTTTTATTATTATATCATAACTTTGTACGTTTATGGGGTACAATGTACTGATTTGATATACAATGTGGAATGCTTACATCAAACTGATTAACAGAACCATCCCCTCACTTACTTATTTGTTGTGTTCAGACATTTATAATCTACTCTTAATGGATTTGAAATGTACCATTGTATTGTGAATAGGTGAAGTCCCACCAAACACCTTCTGTCCTCCGGCCCTTCCCTCCACCCCTTACCCCTCCCTTCTCTTCCCTCCTTTCTGGGCTACAGTTGTGTTTTATCACTCAGATAAATGTGTAGGTGATTATATGTCAGTTTTATAATAGTATTGAGTATGTTGGATATCCCCCCCCCCATTCTTGAGATACTTTTCTAAAAAGAATATGATCCAGCTCTATCCAGGTAAACATAAAAGATGTAAAGTCTCCATCCTTTTTAATGGCTGCATAGTATTCCACAGTATGCATATACCACAATTTGTTAATCCATTCATGGGCATTTGGGCTGCTTCCATGAATTGGCACTTATGAATTGGACTGCAATAAACACTCGGGTGCAAATGTCTTTGCTGTAAAATGATTTTTGATCATCTGGGTAGATATGTAGTAGAGGAATTGCAGGATCAAAGAGTAGGTCCACTTTTAGTTCCTTGAGAATTCTCCAAACTTCTTTCCAAAAAGGCCATATCGTTTTGCATTACCACCCGCAGTGTGGGGAAGCGTTCCCTTGTCTCCACACCCATGCCAGGAGCTGTAGTCTGGGGACTTTGTGATGTGGGCTAATCTTACTGGAATTAGATGATATCTCAAAAAGGTTTTGATCTGCATTTCTCTGATGATTACAGATGTTGAGCATGTTTTTTTCATGTGTTTATTGGCTATTCACCAGTCATCTCAGAGAAGTTTCTGTTAAAGTCTAGGTGTAGATTTAAAGAAAAATAGTCTGAAAGAAAAATGTATTTGGAAGAAATTCTAAATTTAGGTGCTCCTCTAAGAAAACACAGGTTGGGTGTGGAAGAAGAGGGAGATAGTTCACATGCAACATATTTAATATCTTTCCCCATGTTTGTCATCCTCAGAGCTTCCATGCTAATTGCTGAGGTCACCCCGACCCTCTCCCCGAAGGGTCATATCCCGACACATCCCCCCCACAGGAGCTTCTGGAGTTTCTTTTCTTCTTCCCATACTGCCCACTTTTGTGTTCTGTTACTACCATTCAATCTTAAAAAAAAAAAAAAAAAATTTAGAAATATGACTTTTCTGATGCAAATTCTCTTTTCCTCAATGTTTTCCCAGTTTTGCCTTTTAACTATAGCCAAAGTTATGCAACACTCAATTCCAGGAATCCCCGTACTCCTCTGCTTAGAGGGGAGGGCAGTGGGAAACCACATGGGCAAACCTGGAATTTTCTTTTTAACAGGAGAGAGAAAGGAAGGCTAAGAATACGCATCTTAAATAATTATTAATGGCTACAGTCTTGTCCATGAGTATACGTGATTTTCTTCTAAAAAATACACAAAAACAATACATTTTTCTACCTCTCAGGGGAGCTGTGGGGCACCAGAAGTGTGTGTGTGTGGGGGGCTTGGGTTAGTTTCAAAAATTTTATCACGTGACTACCAAGGCCTTTAAGACATGAGTTGAGTTGCAGATAATAAAGGATTTTCATGTCACTTGATAATAAAATATTTCCTTATATTTTTATTGATAGTGCTATGACTATCTTCATATGGTAAGAGTCTAACATTGAAAAGAATTTATACTTATTTATACTTTAAGCTTATGTGTTTAGTTATTTGGTTGATAAACAGTTTCAAGGACTGAGGAAGCTTTGAAAATACAGACCAGTGAGTATTTCATGGTCTGATCCCCTCCACGTGATGATTACAGTGATGAAGATGATGGTAGTGGTGACTCATATTTTGGAGAGCTTAACTTGTGTCAGATGTGTCCAAGAACTTTACAGATATTAATTAATCTAATCTTCATTACAACCCTATTATGCGGGAAGTTAGATTATTTCCCTTCCTCATGTAAGGGAACAGAGACATGGAGAAATTAAGAAGTGGACCGAAGGTCACAGCATTAATTAGTGATGAAGTCAAGATGTAGCTATAGGATTCTGTTTCCAAAGCCCCCACATTCCTAACTGTTAATTTATATCCATACTGCTGGGATCATTTTTTATTACAAAAATTAAGTTTGATTACAATTTGGGATAGCTTCACTCTGTACACTTTCTTCCTGCATTGCTGCCCCAAACCACAAAAATTAGGGTTCCTATGTTGCACATATTTGAGCCCCAGTGCCCCTGATATTGGCTGGACCAAATGACAGTAGGGCCATTTGACTCACACTTTCAGCCTTGCTCAAGTTTTCAACCATGTCTTTGTACCACCAACAGAACAGGCTTCTTTGAAGAACCCAGAAGAGTGCAATTATTAGTGCTCACCAAGGCCAGAGCTGTGAGATCTGGTTGACTCCATACCTCCCTGAGCTCTGCTTGGCCTCATGATAATCACTTACATTAATTTATTTATACTGTTCGCCAGGGGTCACAGACTCGCATGCTGGTAACATGATCTAGTGGCGTGAGCTGGAGGCCAAGTTGCCGGTATTGACCGAGCACAACCTGGGTCCTGCTATGTGGCCTTTCATAAGCAGCTGGACAGAACTTACCTGGGGGCAGTCTCTGGTAGGCTATCAGCCAGTTTGCCACCTCGGCAACACATTTATCTCTATTAGTAGCACACACTGGAAAGTTGCCACTGGCTTCTGATGTCAGATAATGTGCCATCCAACTACCCATTAATAAATAAGGACAGAAAGCAGACTCACAGCTTTGGGCCTATCTGTGGCAGACAGATTACAGCCCTTAGGGAATCCAGTTTCTGAATGAATCAAAGAAATGTCTGTAGAATCTGAGCTAGCAGTTCAAAGCTGGGCAGCTTCTATTTTGTAACCAGCACTGTGCTAGGGAGACATAATGGAAAATATGAAAGAAGCAGGAAATCCTACTATCAGTTTTAGAGCTGTCAGCTATTTTGTAGGGGAATTAGGGCAACACACTGGAAATAAATGATGAATAGTGCATAATGCATGTAAGCAGGGTCCAGAGAGTTGAGATACTGAGTGTGGGAGGAGCTTTCTATGGCAGAATGGGTCTGGGCCTAACACAGGTGAAACACAAGCTGCTTCAGCTCCACTACCCATGACCCCTGTAAAATACCAAGGATCAGTCCACATTCTCCATCTTCAGAACCTTGAAATACAGCAGACCTGTCTGGATTGAATCAAAAATTGGTTAGTAATATCTTGCCACACTGACATTGGAGTCACAGATGTGCAGATGGTGTAGACTCCACGCTGGAATTAGACTAAGGCCTCTAGAAGTGGATTTGCCACTGGCTGGGAGCTTGGGTCATTGTTCTTCCTTGGTCCTGAAATGTCCAACAACAATATATGGCCCAACTGGACAAACCATTCATTCACTGATCAATCAATAACCAACTGGAAGTTATTTAACACAGAACATACTATGTGCTGGGTTGTGTGCTAGCTTTATATTTTGAATTCTGGGAAGATAAAATACAGAATTGGATGTTAGGAAGTCTGGGTTTTAATCTGGCTCTCTCTTATTTGCATGGAGGCAGAATCAAATCTAATTTACCTATGTTGGCTTTGATTCCACACTTGTGAATGAGAAATTGACTACATCTGTTGTTTATAAACTGCTCTATGGTGTTGTGTGGTTTCTTTCTTTGGGTTACCTCCAAATATCTACAAAGTGGTTCTCAACCAGGGGAAGTTTTGCCCCCTCTCACCCCCAGAGGACAATTGGAGGTGTCTGGAAATGACGTCAAGGGGGAACAGTGTTGGCTGCTGGCATCTGGAGGGTGGAGGTCATAGTGGGTGTTGCTAGATGTTCTATAATACACATGACACTTTGCACAACCAAGAATTACATACTCAATAGTACACAGGTTGAGAACCGCCACTGTAGAAGGTATCTGTGAGACTGAGATAGCTGGGTTGTGGGCCCCATAATTCACTAACACCAAAGTAGATCTATGTTTATTTTCAGGATGTAACAAGCATAAGTTCGACAGGGAACAAAAAGTGTGCAAACTTTATTGTCTATCATTGAGCTAAAACTACATCTTAATTCCCCCCATGGTTCTCAAGTGTTTGAGAGTTTACATGAAGATATTCAAGGTTCCGGTCCTTTCATCTCCTTCCGTTCAGTTTTGAATCTACTGGTGTGGCTTTTAAAACCCAACCTGGCACTGAGGAGCAGTGAGGCCCAGCTGGCACCAGCCTCAGCCCAGACGCATGTGTAGCTGGGGCCTTCTCTGCTGGTCCTGTCAGCATCTATTTACCCTGGCTATGCTTGTCCCCACTTGGGCTGCGAGTGCAGTGACACACTCTGATTCACAACTGCTGCAACCCTTCTGGTTCGGTCTCTCAGCTGCTTGTGTTCTTGTTTTAGGGTCACTGAAAATTTTCAAGCATGTTCACTCCTTAACACCTCTGAGCTGTGGACTTTCAGGGCAGAGATCCCTTAGACACTGTCTATACCTGCCCTGCCACCATCTCAGCTGATAGTTGCAGTCCCAGGCTGGAGAGAGGCCCCTTTCTGAGAGACTCTCTGGCAGCCCTGCTGAGGGTCTGAACAGTGGGGTACATTCTCTTGTTCTGAGACCCCTCAATCCCATCTAAGTCTCCTTTGCAGAGAGTCCCCCCGACCAGCACTACCAGCACACACTCCTGTCCTCATCAATAGCCTTTCCTCCTCCCAGCTGGGGGAAACATTCAATCTTTTTAAGAGTAAAAACTGGATTCTACATAATCTGGCACTTTTTCTAACCTTATTGTATATAGTATAAAATTAATGCTCTTATTTTTATCAAAGCTTTCATTTCAGTAAATACTTTGTTCTTTCAAAATCTTGGCTCTTGAATTAGAAAAACTTTGTTTTCTAAGCTATTAACTCTGCCATGAATTTAAAAACTCTAAATATAAGAATTGGCTTGTTTGTAATTCAGCAGCATCTAGCCTCCCCTGAGGGTGGGAACACCACTGAGGCCATGGTAGTGGGTATCAGGATGAACCCTTGTAGTTTCAACATGCTTTCAAAATGTGATCTGCTGCTTAATAAAGAAGTGATTGAAGGCGGGAAGGGAGGGAAGGAGGGAGGAATGGAAGCCTCGATCATCTCTTATTCTTTCATCATAAAGTGAACTGAATGTGTGAAAATCCTGGATCTCTCTGTGCCTACTACTCTCCTTCCTTGATATATAATTTTCTTTCTAAATTACCACGGGAAGAGAGGCTTCCGGAATTCACATAAGGAAGGAAGGAGATCTACATATAATTTTTCCTCTGAAACTCATTGTGAAGGGGAAAAGTGGGATTAGCTAATTGGAAACATTGTACACAGACCTTTGACTAGACACTACCCATCCATTATTCCTGTCCAGAGTAGTTTCTTCAGAACACATAGGGATTTTTAAAGAGACAGCAAAATATTTTCTAATGGAAAAAATAATAAATATACTCACCAAATTTAGAGATTGGGGATAATCTTTTCTCTCTCTCTCTCCCCATCTATCCAGTTTTTAATATAAATTGTAACTTCTGCCTGTTACTTGGGAGACTAACATTTAAATTTTCTAATGGCAGGACAAAGTTTTATTTGAAAGGCATTGTGCATCATTTATTCATTCAAAAAGTATTTACTGAATTCTAATTGAATCTGCATTTCATGAATAAATCCTTGACCTAGTCTAACACCTAAAGGATGGGTCCTAGTTCTGCCTGTGCTGTTAACTAATGACATGGCTCTGAAAAAGTCGCGTAATCTTTTTATATGGTTCAACTCTTTCATCTTTACAACTAAAACATATTTCTAGGATTCTATTCCAATGGGTCAAAATCTACTGCCTCCCCCATGCACATAGGCCACCCCTGGAATATACAGCTTTATTAGAATCTAACATACTCAAGACTATAATTCCTACATTTCATGATTTAAACTGTCTATGATTTAATCATCAGTCATTTCCAGTTCATATATGTTGCATTTTGTAATCTTTACCTAGTAAATATCATAGAAAATAGCAATTATCAATATAAGAAAATGCAAGCCATTGGCAACCCCCAAACGAACATCCATTTGGACTATTACTGAGCTTTCTGTATTTTGGATAAAGTCCATATCATAACATAAATGTTTTTATTTAATCTCAACAAAAAAGACACTTTAACAGAAAACAAAGTAAAACCAATTCTGTCCTCCTTCTTTCCATTTAATTCCCTGACTTTGGGCACAGTTTAATCAATGGAGGGTCATTCTGAAAGCTAACACATTTATCTGGTGGGTCAAGTTTCTGATTAAAGACTGAACACTGAACTTACAGCTATGATGACATTCTGGGAAATGTGGCTCTTTAGTCACATTGCATCTGCAACAAATTTTGGCAATATTTGTTATGAACATCCATTCATTTAAAGGAATATGTAGACAGTTAGGTTTGGAACTCAAAGCTTTGCTACCTGGTGAGAGCTAACATTTTAAATTAAAGAGGGTCTTGGAAAGACATTAATGCATTTTCACAGAGGTTACTGTAGGGTCCCAAGGGAAAATCACCCACCCACCATTGCTAACCCTCAAGGTATGCCACCAAAATGCTTCCCTACAGATTTTCCATCTGGCCCAGTACCTGCACATCCACATTATCTTGAAAAATGGACTATGCTGTTACTGATGTTAAATGATAACTCTCGGGGTTCACAGGCTCACTTTCACATTTGTATTAGAGGAGCTGATGACAGAGTTATCAGCTGAGTGCGTGACTCATTTTCCCTCAAGTTCTGCTTTGAGATAAGACTTCACTTGCATTCCAGCCTCCAAATAGAATACAGTGCTTTTGTATAAAAGTGTGCATGTGCATTCACATGCAGGAGAGGCAGAAACAGTGCAGGGGGAGTGAGATGTTGATCCCATTCTGATCCTTCCTTCAGTGTGTTCCGGCCAGCTCTGATGCCAGCGCTGGCTCTAGCTTAGTTGACTATGGAATGCTGGCAAAGCCTTCACTTACCCCGCTTTCTTTGACCAGGTGTTTGATGAAGACAGTGATGGGTTCCAAAGCAGTTTCTGTTGCCGTTAGTCAGCATAGAATAAAATCCTGGCCTGGAACATATTCTGCCAGCATAAAGAAGCCAGGATTTTTGTCTTTTAAAGATCCCCATGGCTTAAGGTGAGTAAATAAATAAAAGGAACTCTGCTGTATGGCACTATCATCTGCAAGTCCATTCGTTGTTAGTGTTAAGGTGTTTCTGTTATTGCAGATTCAATATCGGCTGGAGTTGCTTCTAGATCCGTATCACCTATTATGTAGGTAGGAAATATAATACTTGGCTCCATCCCTTAACCGCTTTTCATATTTTGGTCTTAAGACCAAAGTGAACACAATCAAGAATCATCTTTTGAACTAATAAGATCTAA
The DNA here is from genome assembly GCA_963574355.1 of Loris lydekkerianus. NCBI lineage: Eukaryota > Metazoa > Chordata > Mammalia > Primates > Lorisidae > Loris > Loris lydekkerianus. The sequence continues at coordinate 37,869 of CAUYPK010124183.1, read as the reverse complement.
TCTATAGAAGAATCTGACTGTGAATTTTTTTCTTCTTCCTTAATGTTCATTTATTGAGGGAAACACAAAAACACAGCACCGGGTTTGTGGCTCCTTTGAAGCGTATCAGGATCTGTTCGAGGAAGAGAGGCAGTGGGGCTGCATCTTTTTACTCGTGAGAAAGGAAATTAATAAGAGACAGATAATCGTGGCTTTGGTGGGTGCCGTGCCCACTCAGAGGATTACACAGCAAGATACACCCGGCTGCTGATTGTCTTCTAAGTTTCTTGTGGTGGCCTGTCACAACACAATGTGATGAAGACATATCAAAACACCCTCCACCCTCACAGGACAAAATATTCTAATACCTTGTATTTATGTAGCACTTGGCTCCAGGGATCTTGCAGTGCCGACACACAACATTACTCCCTGCTTACATTTCAGGAGCCCCTGCAGTGACCGGGTGACCTCTGTGCAAGTCCAGCCGTAACTGCATGTTCCAAGTGAGGGAACAGGATGGCACTTAGAAATTCAGCCTCAAGTTTGGACTTCAAGTACAATGCTGCATGAGGAATTAAAGGCTGGCCACTAGAAAGGATTCTGTCTCCAGAGCAACATTAAGTGTAAAATTAGGTTCACGGATAGATTGGTCATAGCTGGTAACACAAAAAAATGGCTGAGCATTATGGATTATTCCTGAGAAATAAAATAAGAGGCTAGTTATCAGAGAAAGATTGGCTGGCTGTTTGGTGCTCTACAACCGCCATTTGTTTCCACTGGCCCTAGCGACACACTATGTGGGACTTGCTTATGGGAATCTATGTCATGTCCTGGCTCCACTTGTGGGAGAAAACTGTAAGACAGGCAGGAGAAATTTGTGACCCAAAGGAACAGTATACACATCCAAGCTATCTCGGAACTGGCAAACCTCCCAGGTCAGCAATTTAACACATTTGTTGGGGGTAATGGAATGCACCTCTACATCAAACGGACATGCATTTGAGCTTTCTCACTGTATTTTCTGGATGTGAGTGTCAATGTTTTTGCTGGCTGTGCCATGGACCATATGTGGGCATCAGAGTTTAGAAAAATATCTTGCTTTCCCCTTAATAATGCCCCGCGATAGAGGCTTCTTTGTAACAAACTCGTGATGTTGAGGATGTCCTCGTCCCCTGCCCCCTTCCCCCAGGGGTCTTTCCAGTATGTGGGCTCTGGACCAACACTGCCTCTTTTCTGTTTATTATCAGCTTGACTGACATTTACAGGCAGAATGACAATCATTATTTTTATATGTAAGAAAAATCAACAAAATCCTCAAGGAATTGCAATTAGGATATTGATGACCATATTGAATAAATCATCAACATACTGTCATCACTGTCAGAATGAAGGAAAAGGTAAAAATTAATAACCGTGGATCACCATGGCAGATGTAGGAATATTTCAGTGCCTTTTCTTTCATACTCAGAATGAGCAAAAGTACAACAGACCCAGGACCACCTTAGACCTAGAAAACAGGGAGCTTTGCCTTCGTCTAGGAGGTTCACTGGAGACCCCTCTGGTTTTCCTTCAGTTGCTCCACTTTTTATGGAGTGAGGAGTCCCTTGGGGACCAAAGAAACATGACCACTTGGAAGCCAACCTCCCTTAAGAGACCCTGCTCTCAGTATCCACAACCTGGAAATTTTCTCTTAATTGGCCCAAACCTTCTTCTCATGTGTTTGAATATCTTTCCTTCATTTCTAAGTCTGAGGACAGAAAAAGGGCAGCTGTGGAGTATGGATGGAGCTTGATTTTCTGGACCCTGTGTCCCAGATATGCTCGTCAGCTGGCTCACCACCTGATCATGAGTGGGCTGAGAGGGGGCTGGAAATCTTGTAGCTGGAGACTTCTGTCTGTACTCTCTCCCTGTGCCTTGTGAGTATGAGATGTGGGTCTGCACAGACAAGTGCCAGACCATCTCAGTAATGACCTACTTCTACCAAAACACCCCCATAGTGAAGCTTGGGTTTCTGGCTGTAGAAACAAATGTTTATTTCTTCCTTGAATTACTAAGAAGCCCTGGCCTTGTTCTGTTAAAACCCAAGGGCCCACCATCAGTTTACATTCTGCTATAGCAATCTTCTTAAATTTTTATCAGGACAAAAAATACCAAAGGCAGCAAACGTATATTCATTCAAGGCAATAGTTTTGGAAATCATGATCTGCACAAGTTGATAAGGCAATTAGGGAAAATGCCAGTGGGGATCATTTTAATGCTGAAGGTGAAGTTGTGTTGAGGGACTTTTCTTTTCCTTCTTTTTTTCTCTTTTCTTTTCTTTTTTTCTCTTTTCTTTTCTTTTCTTTTCTTTTCTTTTCTTTTCTTTTCTTTTCTTTTCTTTTCTTTTCTTTTCTTTTCTTTTCTTTGTAACTGAATGCTCCTTGGCCTACTGTACTGTACTTTAGCTCATTGGGTGTAGTTTCAGTGAAGCTAGCAAGGTCTGTCCTCTTCCCAGCCTAACCCCTCTCCTTGTGTATAGCTTATATCTTAGGAAGAGGCTGGCGAATAGAGAAATGGAAGGTGCTGGGGACTTGAGAAAGTGAAGCAGTGAAAGGCACAGACAGGAGATGCTCCGCAGAAATTGGTCTTTAGGTAAATTGTTATTAAGAAGAGGCTGAGCACCAGGAATGCCTATTTATGACCCACATCATAGGCATTTAGGATTGTTTCTTAGGATAGATTCCCCAAAGTGAGAATAGATGAGTCAGAGGATATCCCTATTTTAAGGCCCTTGATATCTTTGTCAAAATGTAATCCTCACTCCAACCAGAAACATCTGAGGATTTGTGTTTTACTGAATCTTTGCCAGTATCAACAATTACATTTTTATTATCATTAAAAATGTTGCTTAATTAATAGCTGAAATGGTATCTTACTTTTAAGTTTCTATCATATTATTATTAGTGAAATCATGCGTTTTCAATATGTCTGCTGCCTCATATTTCCTCTTTTACAATTATTTGTTTAGGTTTTCTGTGTGTGTATGTTCCTGAGGATCATAGTGTTGTGAAGCTGTCCTCTAAGGAACCAAGTTGTCCAGCTATGTAAAGCCATCAGCACAACGTGTTTCCAACTCAGCTTCCAGGCAGTCTCTTTTCCTTTTTTATTGTATTTTATCTTTCTTCAATTCCTTGAAATCCTATAGCAGTTAAGTGATTTAGAATGAGTATCAAACTGATTTGGTCCAATTAAAAGACTATTTTTAAGATCCGATCATTTAAAATCCAACTAGCAGATACTGTGGGTGATCGATTGAGTCACGTTGTAGCTATTCTAACTTGCTTTCCTTCAGCTGACAACTGTTTCTCATGTAAGCACCCATATAAGAGACGTATAAGGTGCTTTTTCTCAGCAGAGGAAAATAAACCAAAGAGCTTTTGCTCCCTTGAGAAATACTACATACACAGAGATGTGGTGAGAGAGAATGAGCTTGTGGCCAATGACTTTTCCCTGGTCCCCAGAGAAAGTAGAAATGCAATGGCCACTTCAGTCAGAGTCTCCATCTGCCACCAGAGTACAGACTGAGGTCTTTTTTTCACTGAATGTTTTTGGACTAACTTATATATCACCCACCCACCATTGCTAATCCTCGAGGTATGCCACCAAAATGCTTCCCTACAGATTTTCCATCTGGCCCAGTGCCTGCACATCCACATTATCTTGAAAAATGGACTATGCTGTTACTGATATTAAATGATAACTCTCAGGGTTCTCATGCTCACTTTCACGTTTGTATTAGAGGAGCTGATGACAGAGTTATCAGCTGAGTGCGTGACTCATTTTCCCTCAAGTTTCCCCCATGTTCTCACTTTTAAAACTTAGCATGTATGCATGGGTAAGAAGTGGGATTGCAAAGTGTACCTGCTTCTCAAACTAAATCAAATTTAATCTTTATTGGGTGGTTCAAAAAGGTAGCCTTTTCATTTATTTATTCATTTGTTCAATTAGCATTTATTGAGCTCTTTGCTTAAGGCGTTAATTAAGCTAGGTGAGAGGGGTATAAAAACAAATTATACTCCATCCTGCCTAACAGACACAAGTAGTTGGGTAGGAACGATGTGACACACTGTTAAAGTGACATGATCCAAGAAGGAAGTGACAAATGACATGCGAGATGTTCAACTAACTAAAGTGGCATGGGTGTTGCTGTGGGAGAGAGTATCCAGATAACCCTACCTTGACCAGACTTTGGAACCACTGCTCAGTGTCCCATTTCCCTTGGCTTGTGCAGATGGGCAGAGGCCCTGCAAGTACCAGAGCTTCCTGGGAGTGCAGCCCAGAGCTGCCTTTGTAGTCCAGATAGGTGGGCAATCGCTGCTATGTAGCTGCCCAGGGGAATTTTCTCCTTTGGATGACACTCTGATTTCCACTTGGGACATTACTTCTCTCCCACTGGGAATGGTCTGATCATACTGAATTAGAGGTCCTCTCCTTCTTAGCTAAATTTGCTACATGATTCAAGCTAGGTAAATCTCTAGTCCGCCCACCCCCAAGGTTTGAATCTGGAGTAAAGTGATGAAATTAATCCTCCCTGGACTGTTTCTATAGGGCTGGCTGACTGGTAGGGAACTTGCAGATAACAAAGTTGAAAACTTGGTGGAAAGTCGTGGAAAAAGCCCAAGTGCCCATCGATCCACGAATGGATTAATAAATAGTGGTATATGTACACCATGGAATATTATGCAGCCTTAAAGAAAGATGGAGACTTTACCTCTTTCATGTTTACATGGATCGAGCTGGACCATATTCTTCTTAGTAAAGTACCTCAAGAATGGAAGAAAAAGTATCCAATGTACTCAGCCCTACTATGGAACTAATTTATGGCTTTCACATGAAAGCTATAACCTAGTTATAACCTAAGAATAGGGGGAAGGGGGAGAGGGAGGGGAGGGAGGGGGAAGAATGGGCAGAGGGAGGGGGATTGGTGGGATTACACCTGTGGTGCATCTTACAAGGGTACATGTGAAACTCAGTAAATGTAGAATATAAATGTCTTAACACAATAACTAAGAAAATGCCAGGAAGGTTTTGTCAACCAGTGTGATGAAAATGTGTCAAACTGTGTCTAAAACCAGTGTATGGTGCCCCATGATCGCATTAATGTACACAGCTATGATTTAATAATAATAATAATAAAAAGAAAAATTGGTGGCAAGGATATCTGAGAGACAGGTGTGTGGATGGATCACTTGTAACAGGTACAGCACATGAACTTACTTCAGCTCCTCTTAATGCCAGTCACAGAGTATCCACCACAGAGATGGACAAGATGTCCTTGCCCCTGGATGTCGGTTTTTTCTCTCCAGCCGTCTGCCTCTATTTCAGTGGGTCCAAGTACCAAGAATCCTGGATAGTAAGATGGAAGCTATAGTCATGGATTCAAAATCACGGTCTTCCTCTCACTTGATACTCCCACCACCCCTAACTGCCTAGCCTACTGGCAATATAGACCAGTGGTTTTCAACCTGGGTGTCACGACCTCTTTGTAACAATGAAAATACACCGTGGCATTAGAAAGGTTGAGAATCACCCATATAGACCAATACTGGATTCCTGATACAGTGCCATTTTCAAGGGGTGGGGGCAGAAAATCACCTGGTGGTGTGTTAATTATATTTAATATTTGAATAGGGAGGGCATAGCTTTACCCTTGTAAGGGTGATTCATATTCTAGGAATGCTAAAACCACCATTTGTGTACCTTAAGGATGTTTTATTTATTGCCGCATGCGTCCTCTCAGGTAAGGACACATTTAACCAGAGAGTGAGTACAGAGACTTAGGGATACACCTGTCTTGTGGGTCCCGGCACATGTCTTAATGCTGAGAAGCACCGGGCCTGGCAGAAAGAGGGGGGATGGCCCACTGAAAGCCAAGTTATGTTTTTAACAGGAAACACCTTGTAAGTTGAGTTACTGCCTGGTTAGATGTGGTATACACGACAAGCAAGTACCATTCTTAGCTTTTTTTTTTTTTTTTTCTCTCTCCTAGGCACAAGAAATGGCTCCTAGAACCAAAAAGTGACCAAAAGTCACTATTAGGTTTAAAAACTTACTTGGGAAATATAATGTTTGTTCCCCATCTCTTAAATTTGGGGTTTGATGGTTCTAGAGGACCTAGAGGGCAGAGGAGGAATTATTTCCCCATAAGCACCCATTGTTCTGATGTGCCAGGTACCCCAGCCAGAGTGGGCTCCCTACGGCGGAGAAAAAGGTCACTGTACTAACTGTGGAGACTTATCCCAATTACCAGGAGGAAATAGGATTTCTGCTACTCAGTGAGAGCAAAGAATAGCAGGGAACCAACGTGGGAGCATTTTTACATATGGTGAATAGAATCATATGCCTGCAGTCAACAAACAATATAGTCTATAGTCCATGCAGTTCTGGTCAACGGAAGGCTGTGACAAACCAGCAAAGACAAGGCCAATAAAGCCTTAGATTTTCCAGAAATAAAAGTTTGGGATACCCTATCAGGTAAAGGACTTCAGCTACACTCCTGGTGGAGATGATAAAAACTTAGAATAGGATGACAGAAAGGCCATTAACTTGGGCTTCACCATTAGCTGCAGCAGTCGGATTTTGTTCTATGAATTTTTTTATTCCCTATTTTCCTCTCCTTCATATGAGGGACATAAATAATGACTAGTGTTTTAGGTTTTAAGGGGAGGTGACCAAAGTGACATCATCCTGAAGCATTAATTGATGAGACATAGTGTCACATGTGTATCAAGGATGCAAACTTCATCTGGAGGAAGAGCGAGAGTATGTATTAAAGGGGGAGACAGGGGTGGACCATGATAGAACCTTCTGATGCATTCCAGATCCTCTTCACCACTCCCTCCTGCTCTCCACACCAAATGCCTGATCCATGAATATTAAATCAATAGTCAATGGATTCCAGGTGGTTTTGGTCATGGGTTCCTCAGGCCATCTATGTCCCTTAACTGGGGACACAGCTCTTTTTGGGGGGTTCTAGCAACCACCCCCTCTTTTTAATACTGCACTACCTTCTGTGATTCTTCTACACCGACTTATAGCTTTATAAATAGAATGGACCTTCCTTGGCATATCCTAATATGAATGTGTTATTTGTTTCTTGTTGGGACCCTGACCTGATAAAGTTGCTCACCGTCATGAAATAGTTACAAACAAAATGAACCAAAAGCCCAATGTGCATTTATTTTTGTTGATCTGTTTGTTAGCATTCTGATGATAGCTGACCTTTAGAATCATCAAGAAGATTCAATTATGTGTGGCAAAAATTTAAGTTGTAAAATATTTTATAATGTCTACATTTAATATATGTGATATTATTTTAATGTCATGATGAACTTTAGAAATGTTTTTGACTGCTTTAAGGGCTGAAGAAGCTGAAAGCCAGAAATATTAAAAGACTTGGCTAAAATGTTAAAATAGTACTAGAAATATGCTCAGAACTAGTACTTTTCTTTGACATGTATGGTGGAGTCACTTATCCTCATTATCAAGAATTTTCCATAAATCATTGAGCTCCCCATATCCTTTATGGATATAGTACAATTTATACAGTCAGCCGATGGAGATAGTTTTTTAGAATCTTTGAGAAATTGGACAAATTTTATATTATCATTTTGTATTTATCACTTGCTTTCAAATTATGCACTGAACTTCTGGAGGCCTACTCTGCCAGAGGGTTGCGGTGGCTCACACCTGTAATACTAGCATGCTGGGAGGCCAAGGTGGGAGGATCCCCTGAGTTTGAGGCTACATTGAACTGTGTGCTCCAGCCTGGATAACAACCAGGACTCCATCTCAAAAAAAAAAAAAAAAAAAAACAACTCCTGGAGGTCTAGACTGTGATTTTTACTTTTATATGCTTAATGTTTAGTACATTGTTTGGCACCTACTATGCATTCAGTATAATAGATTTCATATAATAAATAAATATTTATTACTAGCTATGTGAAAATTTTGATAACTATTTTCCACATGGTCTGCTTACTCTGAATAATCTTTGAATAGTATAATGTATCTTTTAATTTTTTTTCCTCTGGACATGGTGAATATGAAACCAGGAGTCTGTGCTTTTTTAAAGCCTCTTTTTTCCCATCAAAGTTTATGCTGCTTGGATGCAGTCAACATTGTTTTATAACCAGAAACATACCTTCTCATTTACGCTCCTCTTCACATCCCAGGAGCTTTCTGCAGCTTCAACATCGGCTCTGTGAAATTATAGAATCAGAAGCACATCTTTAAAATTCAGAACTTGTTCTTCAGTGATCTGTTGGGACATCCTTGGGTATTCGTGTGATGAAACTTACTGCCGGAATCCCTTTCTGTCTTTGTAGACCGACGGTGAGCCTGGCCAGGGCTGCGCAGCCAGTGTGCTCAGAGGACAGTGACAAACACCTGCCAGAGCCCCCTGAGACATGAGCTCTGGAGACTGTCTCAAGCCAAGGTCATTTCCAGCATATCTCTGCAGGCTGGTGGTGATACCCAAGTGTAGGACGCTTCAAAACTGTCATTGTTAGAATGGTGATGTGATATCTAATATAGTTCAGATTACTTAATTATTGAACTGTTAGTCAGAGCTTCATTTTCAAATGAAGGAGAACAAATCTAACCCTCTAGACCTTGTGAACTGGGCTGTTAGATGCAATTCAATTTCGTGGCATTGTGTATTTAATCCACACAAGAATGTGAATGTGGACATACGGAGGAAGGGGAGTACTATTATATTAGAGTCAGAATAATCCAGGATGTCAAAGGAGCACACGGGTTTTGTCTTTTTTTCAAGTGATCTCTGTGCTGCTCTTCTCACAACAAATAAGCTTGCTACGTCTTGCAGCTGCCTCATGTCATTATGTTTCTATAGAATCCTGAATAAAGGAATTGCTGGGAATTTACTCTGAGTTTTCACTTTCACCTGCTAAGTTGCATTGTCGAGAAAAGGGAAAATGACACTTGATGAGAAATGATCCAACCGTTTGACTTTTTTAGCTTGGTGCCATTTTGAAGTTAGGCAAGTGACAGTGGTGGTAGAGCCTGGAGGGCGCAGAGCCAGGAAAAGATGAGCATTTCTAGGCCTATTGTGTTTTAAATACCATCAGGTGGCTCGGTATTCATCCCAGGAGGAAAGCAAAAGACTTTGAGCACTAAATTAAGATAGGAAGAATCAAGGAAGAGAAAGAGATTACTCATGGTACTAATGTTTTGACTAGCAAAGTTGCCAGCCTGTGGTTTACATCCGCTAGAATTTTGGATATCCTTCTCCTGTCATTCGTGAGGGCTTGAAAGGACCAGGATACTATATTCCATAGGTCTGATGCCTACAACTCAGATAATCAGAACATTTGTCTCTGTATTTGCTTCCACTTGTGATTTGCTTGGATGATTTCTGGTAGCCAAAGGAACTGGGTAAGTTAAAGTACATGATGCTCTTTTGTGTTGGAAATAAGGGGAAAGGTAAAGACTACCAGGAGGAACTTCCAAGGTGGCAGGTCTCTGGAGGAACTTTTCTTTTTCTTCTATTTTCCAGAGACATCTTTGTCTTGTATTTTCTCCTCACGTTTACAGCAACACACAGTAGAAATTTGTAAACAAGAACCTATTCTACATCTTCTCTGGGGCTTTGGGGATTCATTGGAATACCAGGAGTGTCAGGGGAATCGGTAAGGCTGACATGGATTCCTGAGCTGTTGCTGTTAACAGACACAAACAATTAGGTAGGTGTCACCACCTATGTGGTTAAAATATTGTCTCAGAAAATGTTCCTATCCGAAAGGGAGGATGGTGAGTTAGTGAGTGCCTCTCTCTGCACACGTTCCAGGGTGTAGGATAATATTTAGAAATAAACATATCCTACATCAAGCACACAAAGTGAACTCAGGTATAAAATCAAAACCCTGAATAAAGAACTTCGCTACATGCCATCCCATACTGTGTAGTGTGTTCCTTGACTTAATAATTGCAGGAGCGAGTTCATGCCCATGGCAAAGCTGCTGTTCTTTCGCGTCTCCGGTCACACAACACAGGGGCTGTCAGAGAGTCCTAGTGGGCAAGAGAGAATGTTCTGTCCTCTGTGGTTTGCAAATAACAGTTGTGATATCATTGCCCAGCAAACAAGAATGTTACTTGTGGATGAGTCAAAGATCAGCACATCACTCAGCTCACACAAGTAGAAGCTTTGATCTCTGGAGACTCTGACATCCCAGGCACAATTTCTTTCTTTTCTGTAAATCTGTCATTATGTGAAATTGTGTTAACTCTTCCTGGCCCCTCCAGTAAGCTAGAAGCACCAAAGAGTATCAGTAGAGCTTCTTGGGTTACCTATTTTACAGAGAGGGAGTTTAAGGGATAACTGGTTATTCTTTTATATAATAGAGAATCAAGGCCCCTCTGGTGTCCTCTGCCTGTTCTTTATACTTTATTTTTCAATTATCATTTTATTGATTAAGCATTTACTGAGAACCTACTCTTGCCAGGCTACCACGCTAGTCACAGAGTACAGAAAGATGAATGTGAAATAAATGGAACTCACCACCTGCCCTTCCCAAATTGCCAACTGCACATGCCTGCATCTTCTCCATCAGGAGTGTTTCACCTGAATTATGTGGATGGCCAGCTCCTACAGTAACGTGCATAATTGTATGTGTGTGGATACAGAGGAGAGCCAGAGCTTTCATTGCATTTGCAAAAGGGCTCAGGGAATAAATCTTTTATAATTTTAGACATAGATTACACCTGAGAACCAAAAGAGGACAAATTCTGGGGCCAAGGGAACAAGCCTAACAGTTGTGTGAGGGTCCCTACCTTCTGCAGAGCAGAGAGAATCTTGTTAGCACATTTCACTGGGCATCTGGAGCTTTGCATAAGGAGTCATTGCTCAACACATTGCATACATAAATACTGTAAGACAAAATAATTCAATTCACTATCCCGACAATGTAGCTATTTCTGTTTGTTGTATGATTTTACTTATACACTGGGATGTTGTCTGGACTATGGGGCAGTATTTTGCAACATTTTACCATTTTGGAAATATCTGTAGTTGTGATTTATTTGAGCTACTTAAAATATCATCTGTTTTAAATTTTGCAGTACAACAACCAATATAATTTGGAAGGACAATTAATAAATTTCTGAGGTGGCCACTGCTTATTACAAAGAACATTGTTATTGACGTAATAATAAAAAGAGCTCACAACTTGTAAAATACAGTAGAACCTTCATAGCTGACCACTTCCCTACATTGACCTAAGTGCCATAGACTGGACATGCACCACATTCACGTATTGGTATACTAGGCCTAGTTTCTAATGCTGCCCACCTTCTTAGGTTGAGCCGTTTGTTTCAGTCCCTTGGGTGGTCAACTAACAGGGGTTCTTCTGTATTTTAAATTTAACTAAGCATTTTTGCTGACATCTTATTTAAGCTTCATAACAATCCTATTGTAAGTGCACTACTACCCCTATTTTATAGACATGAATGTAATTCAAGAAGCTCTGGCTCTTCTCTGTATCCACACACATACAATTGTGCACGTTACTGTAGGAGCTGGCCATTATTCTGGCAATACTGTAGGAGCTGCCAATTATTCTGACAATATTCAGAATAACTCCATGTTTAACTTACAACCTACCTTGTTTGAAATTATTACATGTGCTTGAATATCAGGTAAGCAAAAATGTATAGGCAGTCCTCTTATTAGTAAAGGTGTAAATATAACTTTTACTGAATGTTTTTGTTTACTCTGTTAAAGACATATGGCCTTCACATGTGCAAAAATCACAAGTTTTCAGTAGCTGTGTGAACATAAACTTTGATTAATGAATTTCTAGCTCGTGTTCTTTGCTGAGAACATGCACCTTTTCATGTCTTTGTTAAATCAAAATGTTTCTACATTTAGCAGTTATCTAACACAATGTTGTCGAGTGAATGGAAGTGTTAATAACGCTTTAGTAAGAAGTAAACTGTCATCACCTGCCACTTGCCAAGCCCTCTGGTAGGTGCTTTATACATATGAACAGAAACTTGGAGGAACAGGCTTTTGTGTCCTTACAAGGAACATCTAGAAAATATTCCAGATGAGGAAACTGGCAGTTAGAAGGTTGTACAACTTGTCTGAAGTCACTCAGTTTATGAGAGTTTTACCTCTGATTCTAATTTAAGTCTTTTTGGTTTGAAAACTCATCCCATTCCCTATGGTACTCTTCCAAGAGCAAATCTGGCTGAGATATTCAGAAGTGCAGTCAAGTGCTGAGACGTTCCAGTTAGTTATTTGCGGCTGGGTCATGTGATCTCTAGAAGCCTAGTAGTGGACAGGCAGTGCCAGCTGAAACTGATAGAAACCAACAAAGGTCACTCCAGTTGCTGATTTGTTTGCCCATTTGTTCCCAGACAGTCAGTTTAATGGCTGCACAAGCATTATCCAAATGTGAAGAAGTGTTTAGGGTCACTCAAAATGAATAGCACTATTAGCTCTGACTGAAGGTAAACAGAATAAAGTTGGCAAGTTGTTGCTAATCTTTGCCTCTTCAAGTCATCAGCCTGAGTCATTGAAGTCCCAGTGAATTTCCCCATTACCTTCTAAGAAATTTGCTATTTGTGTAAGACCATGACATTGCAGGATCTCTTGAATGACCTTGAACAACTTCCTGATGTTTGGTAGCATCTATAATTTTGCCTTTGAGCCTCTGGGTAAGTTTTTCAGATGTTCATGCTTGTGCATGTTTGCATGCGTGTGTGTCTAGGTAATATTAACAAACATAGACATGAGCCATAGAACTGTGGTCCCCAGCCTACGGGCTGTGGACAGTGCAGTGTGTAGCCTGTTAGGAACTGGGCCACATAGCAGGAGGTGAGCAGCAGGCCAGTGAGCAAAGAAGCTTCACCTGCATTTACCGCCTCTCCCACTGCTCACATCACCGCCTGAGCTCTGCCTCCTGTGGGGCAGTGGTGGCATTAGATAGGAGAGCGAACCCTGCTGTAAACTGTGCATGTGAGGGATCATGGTTGCTCACTCCTTATAAGAATCAATGCCTGATGATCTGAAGTGGAGGTATAATGCACTTGAACCATCCAAAATTCTTCCCCTAACACCCCAGATCCATGGAAAAATTGTCTTCCATAAAACCACAACCTAGTGCCAAAAACATTTGAAGGCCTCTGCCATAGAAAAAAAAGAACATTCAGGGAATACCGAATGTTTCTACATATATTATATTCATGATATCTAATCCTGACATCACATCTGCAAGACATTATCATCCTAATTTTCCAAGTGAAAAAAGTGAGTGCCACAAAAATTAAAAAATATGCCCTTGACCTAGTACAGTATTTTGTTCTGTTGTGCTGCCTCTGACACTAAATATATTGTCTGGTGAGATGGTGAGACACAGACATGTGCAAGTAAGCACACTATGGCTAATGTCATGGTTGGAAAATCTGACTTTACTTTCCAGTCTTTCATTGGAATTAATGGCAGAGAAAGCAGTAGTGTTGTATGAAAGTAATTTACATTTCTTCAATTAATTTTTATTTAACTAGTTTGTCTGAATCCACAGTAGATTAGCCAAAATATCATTGTCAAATTACAGTGTTCATTTAACACAGAAATGTGGAAAAAGAGATGAATTATTTTAATTAAAAAAACCATATCCACAACAAGTCATTCCCTTTATTCTTTTAAAGGGCAGGAAGAATAAGGGGCATTTTTGTCCTAAATCTATGGCACCATTGCTATGGCCACCACAGACATGTAAAGGGGCTTGTGTGACACTTACAGTGGACGAATGTTCACTGCAGATGCTGTGGAAATTACATTTTCCCTTTTTAATTCTTTAGGAAAAGAAAAATAGACCGGTTTTGCAAGGGAAATCAAGCAACAGGTCAAGCTTTGTCCTTGAGGTCTGGGCAGAGAGAGGAAGCTCTTGATACTGAGTGTTGGCAAGAAGGCTTTTAATTTTCACTAATTTCAGGGACCAGACTGAGGGAAAAAAATACTGAGCAAGCAAGGACAGAGAAAGAATATTTTATAGTGGATAAGGAAATAATTTTGTCATATAATTAATGTCAGGAGACAGATGAGTCCTGATTACATGAGCATATATAATTTATCTTTTTTCTTCCATTGGTTGGGTGTGGGGTGATGTTTGTTGCCAAGACGACTCATAGATTTTTTTTGGCTCAAATAAGCAGGGGCTGAAGGGACAAATCCAAGAACATGAAGAGTAATTAACATAGGAAGCAGCATGGGGACAACTCAGGGAGAAGCCAGAAAAATTCCGTAAGCAGCCAAGCGCTCACCCCGTGTCTCACTTTTCCGGCTCTTTCTGAAGTACTTTACCCACAGACTGTGTGGCAATTCAGTCACCTTGGTGGTCTAACCACCTTTATTGGGTGGCTTTTGCATATAGAAGGGTTACTTTGACTGTTTATTTCTTGGTGTTAACATTAAAACGAAACAAAACAACAGAATCACCCTGGCCAAGTGGCACCTAATTCTGTTGCATGTCTCCCCGCTTTTCAAAATGATCAATGTTTGGTTCTTAGACCTTGGAGCTGGATATAAAAAAATCAGAAAAGGATAGACTTGGTTCTTGAGTATAAGTCACAATTATTACTACCGCATGGAATGCCAGTCACAGTACTAACAATACGTATCTTATCTAATCTTTATAATATTCCTATTAGATAAGTATTATCATGAATTGTCACTTGATGGTTATTTGTGGGGTTTGGACTGTACTGTGCATTTTCTTTGGCAAATGACTCAACTTTTCTAAACCTCAGTCTCTTTGTCTATAAAGTGGGGATAATAGTCTCTATCTTCTGCAGACAGCCTGAGAAATGCTGAACGTAACTCTGGTATATTGGAAGCTCTTTGGTGTTAGCTTTTACGACAAGTCCAGAAAGATTAAGCAATTTATTCAAAGTCACAGAGTTACCGTGTGATAGATGAGAGAGTTACAATAAACTCTGGTTGGCTTCAAAACTCCTTTTCCCGGTGCACTACAAATCATATTAATTTATTTGTCTTGAAAAAGAAGACCATTTCTTCTGAAAACCCAAACCCCACATGCTAAGTGGTGTTGGAGATAAAGAGATGTTTTCATAGGATCCAAATTTTGGTTCTAAATTAAATACCAGATTCTCTACTTGGCCTCAATACCAGGCAAGGAAGGGAAGGAGAGAAGGAAAGAGATGTAGTTTGGGGGGAGAGGAACAGAAAGAGAAAGCAAGAGAGAGATGGAAGGAGGGAGGGACCGCAGAGGGTGCAGGGAGAGAGAAAGCCCCTGCCTTTAAGAGTTTTAAATTCAACACCTTCTATCCTAGGATGCAGGGATACATTAGACGTAGGATGACCGAGAGCAGAGTCCTCTTACCGAGGCAGAATCCTTAGAAGTATTAATCATGACTCTTACAGTTGCAACATAGAGAAATCTACTTCTAACTACCATGGGCCAGAAAAGGAAAGTTTTCTGGGGGAATAAATAATGTGCTCATTTGTAGAGTTGAAAAGGGCAGTGCAAATTGTGAGCTCCAGCAACAACTGGAGCCGGGTAATCAGATGGCACCAGAACTCCTTCCGGCCATTAAGCAGCTTCAGTCTGCATCTTGGCTTTATTATTTTTAAATATAGATTTGCAGAGAACATGGCTACTTCCAGCTTTCAAGGTTCACTCATGGAGGCCTCATTGCCACAGAGTCTTAATAACTTACCAGTTACCATTTCACATCCTAAGGCAGAGCTCTGATCGACTTGTAGCAGGCAAGGCCTGTGGCAGTGTAGCAGGACCCTTAGAGATGAGGACGAGGACCCTGGAAAGGGAGAGTTACAGGTAGCCTACTCCAGCTTCAACAGAAAGCTTGAAAAACTTAGGCCATAAGGCCAGTTTCTCTTCAAAACAGGTTCATCAAAGTGTGACCCTAACATTCCTGAGGCTTAAATTTGGGCATACGTATTTCGACTGTGCATGGAGGGGGCATTCTTTTCTGGGGAAATTTAAAACCACCATACTTCTCTTGAGCAGATTTTCCTAAAATGAATGACAATCAGACTATCTATTTTCATCTCATCTGGAATTTTCCCAGAGATTGTGGAATTCTACAGAAAATCAGGTTGTTTGGGAAGATACTTTAACCTTGGAGACCAATGGTAAAAAGTTAAATTCTTTTGTAGGTCACTGAGATTTCTAATATTAAATGGAATTGATCCAATAAGTTCTTAAAATTTTTCTTTTTATTTGAAATTTCACACAAGTGAACCTGCTTTTCTTTTGTCCAGTTTTTATTTAATTCCCATCACTAATTGCCTCCAATATGGTGGTGCAAAGTGGTATCTTCAGGAGCCTCCATTTACTCCAAATTTCTTGTGCTTTTTAAAAAATGATCTTTCTCTTAATAAAAAAAAAAAATCTTTATAATGTGGTTTACTCTTTTTAATATTCTTCCTAACCATGAATATTTCTGTCTCTTTCATCATTCTTTCTCTCCATATCTCCAACCATCATCTATGTTTTGATGATTTCCAAACCTCTAACTCTAACCCCACTTTCCTCTTGTCCTTTATATCCAGTTTTCTGTGAAATCTCTCTCTCCCTTTCTCAATCTCCTTTTTCCTCTTATTTTTTTAGACAGGATTTTGCTCTGTTACCCAGCTTGGACTCCAGTGGTGCAATCATAGCTCATGCCAGCCTCACACTTCCAACTTAAAAAGATCTTTTTGCCTCAGCCTCTTGAGTAGCTGGGACTATAGTTGTGTGCCACCACACCCAACTAATTTTTAAATTTAGTTGTAGACATAGGGTCTCTCTATGTTGCTCGGGCTGGTCTCAAACTCCTGGCTTGCAGTGATTCTCCTGTTTTGGCCTCTCAAAGTACTGGAAGGTCACCATACGTGGCTGTGTAACATCTCTACTGGGACACTCTATCAGCATCTATGACTCAACATATGCAAGGAAGAACTCACTGCCCCTCCTCTAAAAACTATTCCTTCCCCAAATGTCCTTGAATTAATAACTCTACAAATTGCTCCATCACTGAGGCTTTGGCCAGATTCCTCACAACTTCTCTGTCACCCTACCACTCCAGTTAATTTCCAACTCGTATCAATTCTGCTTCCTCTTCTCCCAGATAATTCTTAGAGCCACTACCCTGGTCCTCATGTTCTGTTGCCTGGACTTTTTTTTTTTTTTTTTTTTTTTGCAGTTTTTGGCCAGGGCTGGGTTTGAACACTCTACCTCCCACATATGGGGCCCGCGCCCTACTCCTTTGAGGCACAGGTGCTCCCCTGGACTTTTTTTTTTTCTTTACCTTTTTGTTTTGACATTTTAGACTTATAAAAAAAGTCACAAAGATAATACCATACAGATAATTCTTATCTGCCCATCACTCAGCTAACTATGAAACATTTATTAAAATCAATATTGGTATAATATTCTTAATGAAACTACAGTCTTTATTGGAATTTTATCAGTTTCCTCACTAATGTCCTACGTCTGTTCCAAGATGCAACCCAGAATCCCACATTGCATTTAGTTGTCATTGTTCCTTAATTCTCAACAGTCTGTGATACTTTCTCCATCTGTCCTTATCTTTATGACTTTATACTTTTGAAGAATATATGCTGATCATTTTGACCAATGTCCCTTTATTTGGGTATGTCTGAGTTTTTATGATTAGATTGAAGTCATACATTTACTTTTGCCTTTAGTTTTCAAGTCATTCTTTAAATGGCTTTTTCTACTTTCCTTCCAAGTTCTCTATCCCATTGCATGTGAAGTTATCCTTTTGAGGTGTAGATTTGTCCACGTCTTACACCTGCAAAAAATACTTTTAGAGTCACCCCACTGTCAGGTAGACAAAGTCCACATTCCTTAGCCTGGCGTTTAAGGCCATGCACGTGTGGTCTGGTCTCAAATCATATTTCCAGACCATCTCTGGCTCACACTGAACTGGTCACTGTGAGGGGCTGACGGATTCTGTGCAGTCCTGGGTGAGGCTCAGTCCACTCCTCTCCTGCCCACCCTATCTATGTACATTACTGTTATCAACTCCATTTTGCAGGCAAATGAGCCAGAGCTCAGAGAGATGAATAAACTTTCCGTTAACAACCAGAGCTGAGATTTAAACAGACAGTTTTCCCTTCAGAAGCCAAGAGATTTAGCCTCTATGCTAGTGAGTCTCTTGAGTAAAAGTTTTAGACTTATTAATCTTGGATTTTCTCACAAAATCCAGCATAGTGTGGCTTCCATATAGAGTAGCTGAATGGGTGAATGAATAAATATCGAACTTCAGGATAAAAATGTGTAATTGTGATTGTAAAGGACAGAGAATCAAGTTCCATGACTCGGTGTTATGCTCTGATGATTTATTATAATGTGTATGACACAGTAGTGTTTTTCTCTTAGCAGAATGCATTCCAGAGATGAGTCTATACTTGATTCTTTCTCTGGTCAACTTTGAAATTTAAATTATTTACAGATGACTGTGTTTTTTAAATCCAGCTTTGACCTCAGTCACACTTGCTCCCAACAAGTGTTTGGCTGGCAGCCTGGTAAGTAACACAGTTGCCCATTTCAGCAAAGCTCCACACCAGGACACGTGGGAGGAAAGGGAGGAAGATGTGAGCTTCTAAAGCTCCTGCAGAAATCCCCAAAGTTCTCTGCAGGGCATGGAGGGGGGGAGCTGTTGGAGGGAGAGGACTTCAAGGGAGGAGATTTTAATACTTCAAGAGCGAAGTGACCCTGCGCCCTTTCTTTTGTGTGCTGTCTTCTGTTGAAATGTCATTTCTGAGTTACTGGCCTTGAGCCTTCAGGGGCTGGAGTGCAATGTGTATGAACCACTCCTCAGTTGCTGGAAGGCACTAATGTTTCCCCAAACAATTTTGATTTGTGTTTTAATTTTCCTTCGGAGAGCACATAATATATGTTCAGAGCTGGTTAATTTCCAAAACCTTTGCATACTATTGAAAAAGTGGCATTTAAGTGCTCTGCCTCTGCCTTTCCAAGTGCAGCACGCTCTCATTTTCAACCCCCGTTAGGCACCAAAGACCCGCAAGGGCACTGTCAATGCTGCATCTCTATGACATCTTTGGGGACTGATCTGCCCCCCAAGTCAACAGTGTGTTGACATTGGGTGAGAGAAAGGGTTGTAAAATACATTCTACACCCATTCAGTAAATCACTTATTTGCTTCAAAATTTCTTTTTCCCAAAGAGAAACTCACTTGAGAGTCTTAATAGCAGTGACCTTTTTAATTGACCAAAATCGAATTTTTTAAAGTTACTCCTTTTAAGTTGGGAAAAAGGTCATAAATTCTTATTTAAATAAGTTTTGGTTTTATCCTTAGGGAGAATAATGCATTTTTCCCTTTATCATCTTGAATTTAGGAGCATGAAATATTTTTAATAATAGAATGGGCAAGGTATGTTCACATTCAATCTACATATCACATCATTTGCTAAAAGGGTGAACTGCAATTGGTGACTCAATTGTCAGAGCTACATTACTCTGAGAATTGAGAACAAGGATGGGGACTTCAAACAGTGTCTCATGGCAATTTTGCATTAAATTAGAACCAATACTAGTCACTAATCCCATGTTGATTCTTTCTTATAAATACCTGTCTTTATCAGCCACTTCTTTTTATCTCATGGCTACTTGGACGATCCTTTTCACAGACCTTATCATAATAGCCCAACTGGCCTCTTGCTTCAATGCCTGCTTGCTGTCAAATTCTTTTCCTATACCCCAGTGTCATCATGGTAAGAAAATTCAATTCTGATCCATGTCACACCCCTGCTTCAAGGGCCTCCCATTTTTCTAAGGATAAAGACCTCAGTTCTTAACCTGTATAAGGCTGTCCTGGTCCGAATCTTACCAAACTCTACAACCACTTCCTGCCCTCAGCCAGCCTAATTTTCTTTCACTTCCTTGAAGGTACCACATACCTCCTGCAGTAGGGTCTTTACCTGTACTGTTCCTTTGCATGGAATATTCTTCCCCTGCCCACACTGGTGAACTCCTCCCATGTGTCAGCTTTAATCCTACTTCCTCAGGGAAGCTTTGTGCTAACAGACAAGTTCAGATCCCTCCTCAGACTCTCCAAGAGTGTCACAAACTTATTCCAAAAACTTATCTGAGTAGTGATATTCTTTTTGCATTTGGTAATTTGCTTAACACTTACTCTTGTCTATAAGTCTGTGAGGTCAAGATAATGTTTATATTTCTCAATATTTCATACCATAATACTGTGTCTAGCACAAAGTAAGGAACCAATAAACATTTTTTGAATAAATGAACTACAGCATTTTGCAGGTTAAAAAAAAAAAAGGCATAAAGCTAGGTTTCAAAACATCCACATCATTATAGAGCTTGTAGTCCAACAAGAGAGCCAAGTTAAGTATAGAGATGATTATAACATGAAGAATTCAAGTAGTTTCATACCATGATTTAGAGTGCTATAAGGGATAGCTCTGGAGTCATATGTTAAAGTCAAGGTATAAAAAGATTGTTCTTATTTGATGGACAAATTATCTCTATTTGGGGTCTTTGAGGAGAGAATTAACCTGATTAAAACAATGCATCTGCAGAAGGTTTGCCTGTAACAAGAAAATCTTAGAGGCAAGGAGACTGATTAGAAGATATAACAATATTTTAGAACCAAAAGTACTAGAGGCTTAAAATATGTTTATGTTAGTAAACCAAGAAGGAGAGACTGATGTTAAAGAGACTTGGAAGAGAGAGTTACCAAATTTTGTTTGTGTAGTTAATTGATTGGGGCTTATTGACAGGTAGCTATTAAATATGTCTTCAAGTTTTTTAGCTTGTATGATCAATGAAACAATGATATTAACAAAAATAAAGAAATCAAAGAAGGTTATAGTTTTTAGGATACATAAGAGGATTTTTTTCTGTATATAATAATATAAATTTCAGTACCATGAGTGGGGCTGGTGCTCGCTGTGTGTAGGGCTAGAATGAGATGTTACAGTCATTTGTGAAGGAATGAGATCACCAATGCAGAAAGGATAGAGATAGATGAAGATAGGTTTAAGAAAAGAACAGAAAGATTTCCTACTTTTAGAAGTCTGAGAGGGACTAAGAACCCAACAAAAGAGAGAATACAGAAAGCAAAGAGAGAGCAGGGTTCTTAGAGAGGCGGACTGCCAAGGAGTTCACAGGAACCAAACAAGAAGAAAATTTAGACACAGGAATAATACTTCCTCGAAAGTATGCAATGCTTCTGAAAGATTAAGCAAGAGAATTCCTGAGAAAAAACTATTACCTCTATGGAAGAGAGGTGACTAGAGGTGTCTGAAAGGCATTTGGGACTTGTGCTGAGAATGATAGCTGCCATATAAAATTTATACTGTCTTCTTGTTTGAGGGTACATAGCTAGACAAAGTTTTACAGTTTTCCATGTAGTTAGATGTGACTGCTGACAGTGATGGTAAACAGATGAAATATGAACAGAAGTAACATATACCACTCTTCCAGGACTAGTCCATCTTTACCTCCAATGCGTCCTCCACGTTACACTTATTACTCTAAAGTGGTTTGGAAACACTGGGGGAGTCTCCTCTCAAAGATGACAGAGTTTCCAATAGCCTGTGTGGTAGATATCACTGGTGCTCATCACAATAAGATAAAATTTTTTTCTCCCATATTATAAATGTCACTCCATTGTCTTCTAGCTAACATAGTTTCTGATGTAATTTGGTATTTATTCCTTTGTATGCAAAGTGTTGTTTTCTTTGACTGTCTTCAAGTTTTTCTCTTTGTTTTTGGTTTAATAATGATGTTCCCAGGTGTGTTTTCTTTTGGTGCTTTTTGGGGGTTCTCTAAGTTTCTTGTATCTGTGGTTTGATGCCTTTTATTAATATCAATTTTGAATAATTCTCAGACATTATCTTTTCTGACTGGTGTTCATTTTCTCTCTTTCTCCCCCACCCCTCATCCTACTAGGAATCTAATTACATGTGTGTCAGGTCATATTTTGATATTTTACTTATTTCCTGTTTGCTCTGCTCTGTCTCTTTTTATCTCTTTGTCTTTTAGGGAGTAATTTATAGTGATCTATTTTCAAGTACTATAATTTTTTGGCTGTATTGAGTCAACCAATGAGCTCATTTAACCAATATTTATCTCTCTAACTATGTTATTTTATTCCTGGAACTTTGATTAGAATCTTTTTATAGTTCTAATTTTGCTAAAATTCATGAAGTTCATGTTGTCCCCTAGATTCTTTACTATATCAATCAGAATTATCTTCAATCTCCACATCTGGTCATCTCTGAGTCTTATTCTGTTGACTGGTTTGTCTCTTGGTAGATTTAAAAAATTGCCTTATTAATAGTGAAAGTTGTAGGTCCAGGCTCAGTCTTCTACAAGTCGCCAGCCAATTCACCCAGCCACCATTTGTTAAATAGGGAAATCTTTCCCCCACTTTAAATTCTTGATAGGCTTGTCAAAGATCAAGTGACAATAAGTGTCTGGGTATATCTCTTGGTTCTCTGTTCTGTTCCATACATCTACCTTTCTATTTTTGTGCCAGTACCATGATGTTTTATTTATTTATTTATTTATTTGCAGTTTTGGCTGGGGCTGGACTTAAATCGATCCTCTCCAGAATATGGGGCTGGTGCCCTACTCCTTGAGCCACAGTACCATACTGTTTTGCTCACTATAAATTTATAGTATAGACTGAAGTCTGGTAGCATGATTCCTGCTGATTTGTTATTATATCTGAGTAATGTCTTTCCTATTGAAGGTTTTTTCAGTTTCCATATAAAGTGAAGTACTAATTTTTCCAGATCTTTAAAGTATGACAGTGATGATTTAATAAGGATTGCATTAAATGTGTATATTACTTTGGGTATGGACATTTTAACAATATTGATTCTTCACAGCCATGAGCATGGTATGTTTTTCTATTTGTTAACATCTTCAGC
The DNA here is from genome assembly GCA_963574355.1 of Loris lydekkerianus. Taxonomy (NCBI): domain Eukaryota; kingdom Metazoa; phylum Chordata; class Mammalia; order Primates; family Lorisidae; genus Loris; species Loris lydekkerianus. The sequence goes on along the minus strand of CAUYPK010124183.1, from coordinate 14,915 downwards.
TATTTCTTTTCTCAAAGTTTCATAGTTCTCTTTATAAAGATTTACAACCACTCACACTTTCATATGAAAGGTAAATCACAACTATAGTTCAGGATGAAGGAGTGAAGAGGTGGTGGATGGGAGAGGAAGGGGGAGATAGGATGGAAGGAGGGTAAATAGTGGAACCATTTCTATAGTTCATATTACAAGGATACATGTCAATTCTATTAAGTATAGAGAATAAATGTCTTAACACAATAATTAAGTAAATGAGGTGAAGGCTATATTAACTAGTTAGATATAACCATTCCAAATTGTATATAAAATCAGCACATTATACCCCATAAAGGCATTAACAGGACCATTAATATGGTCATCATTATGTATGATCTATGTGATTGTGACTTAATAAAAACAAATAAATAATTGCCTTATAATTGTTGATTGTCAGACATTATTTGCACAAGAATAGGGTGTGGATACTTACATTTAGGAGTTGGCATGCATTATGCACTATTAGAACACTAGTGTGACTAATTAGAAGTTAAACTGGGTGTGGGTTTAGTTGTTGCTATAGTTACCTTGGTTGACAACCATCTTAAAATTCCCCTAGTGTTTCCTTGCACTTAGTACATGGGCTTGGATATTGGGTTTTTTTCCTCTGGGTTCATGCTCTATTCTTGACTTTTAGATTTTCCTACATGCCTGCCCCATAGAGGATGTCTCTGTCTATACCCTTTCTTTCCATAGTGCTAGACCGTTTTTGTTACTCGGTGCTTGCTCACCCGATGGTGGGACTTGTGGAGGAGCTTCCTGTTGTCCTCAGTTAGCCTTAGGCTGAGCCAGACCTTGTGTAATTAACCACGGGAATGGGGCTTAGTGCTTTTCTCCACTTTCTCTGTGGCAGCCAAACTCTGCTGGTTTCTGTAATGGGACACTTAAAGCAAAGCTTGAAAACGTGACTTTCTCATGGCAAAATAAATATCCATGGAAATCACACATGTGCCTTCTGAGTCGAAACATTTAAAAATCATTGCATATTTCTCCATAAGCTCCTTGCAGCTTTGTGTTGGCATAGTGTTATCTTAATAAAGTGGAAGTCAAAGACATATTTCCATATATACAGAACAAATTTTGCCCCTTTTGGGGGGAGCTGTGCCTGCTTTCATGACTACAGGATTGAACATATAATCCAGAGTAGGCTACTTATGGTATTAAATTCCTCAAGTCCTGGTGATTTTTCCTGAGATGGGCATATTATGTGAGCAGAGAAAGTAAAGCCAATTAATAGGAGAAGTGAGAGAGAAGGCAGTTGTGCATCTTCCTTTCATGATGCAACAGTATATGGAGGAAATCTGGTGTACTTAAAGTACTCATCAACTAATAGAAAGAGATGAATGTCAAAGCAGAGGTCCAAAAAGAATTTGTAAGGATGAAGAAACCATGTCTATTTATAGATTACCTGATTTATGGGATAGGAAACATTTGAGTTTTCCTAGATGGGTGGGGAAGATGGGAAGGAGATACTCTAAATAGTGGGTAATAATAAGAACAAAGGGTCAGGGGAAATAAATTATACATAGTCAATTTGGCTAAGAAGTTAGAGCAGAAGTTCTCTCCACTGGAATCGTATGAGGAAGTTTTCATTCATTTGTTTTTTAATGCTGCTTCCAAAGCTCTACGCAAAAGATTTGAGTGAAGTTCTTCTGAGCGACAACCTGGGTATCACGATTTTCAGAATTTCCCCAGATAACGCTAATGTGCAAACAAGATGAAAACCCACTATTTTAGAGCATGTAAAAGTAAGAGAAAAAACAATTTGGAACTATAGGTTGGGAACGTATGCTGAAAGGGATTACAGAGAAGACTCTGAAGGTAATACTTTCTTTGTAAATAGAATGGTCCTTGAATATTCTTTCGTCAAGTGGCCAGGACAGCATTGTGTGCAGTGAGACTACCTGGATTTCAATCTCAGCTCTGCCACTTGCTAACTGTGAGCTACTGAGTTTTGACTGTGCCTCAATCTCTTTATCCATAAAACAATGATGCTAATATTACCTGCCTTGAAGGGCTGTTTTGATGATTAAGTCAAATAATCCATAATAAATATTCTCAACATAACACTTGTTCTAAACAGAACACTTAATTAAAGTCCTTTCTTTCCCTTGAGGACCGAACTTTAGGAAGATTGATCTAACTTTGATGTGTAAGATGGGATATATTCCATTTATTTATTTCTTAATTCAACACATATTTTATGGGGACCTATATGCCAAGTATTATCATGGGTGCCAGAACAAAATAGCAAAGATAAAAATAACATCCAAATAGCACTTCAACATTTTCAAATCTCTTCCTTATAAATGAACTTGTTTAATCCTTTCCACAACTATTGAATGGAAAGCAGGAACTTCTGAGACTATAGGGAGCTCAGTATCTCTAGGGATGAAGGTGGAGAAGGGTGCAAGTTACAATCAGAACCAGAGAGATGACCTGGGACCACTCAACCTTCCTAATGCCATGACTCTTTAATATAGTTCCTCATGTTTTGATGACCCCCAACCATAAAACTCTTTTCATTGTTACTTCATAGCTGTAATTTTGCTACTGTTATGAATCATAATGTAAATATCTGATATGCAGGATGGTCTTAGGCAACTCTGTGAAAGGGTTGTTCGACCCCCAAAGGGATTGTGACCCACAGGTTGAGAACCACTGACTTAGAGGGTCTGCAAAACGAGAGGCCATGGTGAATGGAGGAGGGAAAGGCGTGGTTGGGAGAGACACAGACATCTGGGTGTGAAGAGTGCAAGTAATGTCATCATCAGAGAAATGACACTTGCTTATTAGGGAGCCTGAGTAGTTCAACCTGAAGGTCGCTGGAGTCTGAGGTTGTTTGGGACATTGTCAGGTGGAGGCATCCTCCTCTCTCACTGTTCCCCACTATGTCTCTCCCACCCACCCCTTTCCCTCCTCTCTTCACCATGACCTCTTCTTTTGCAGCCCGTGTGTCTTGGGGTTCCAGTGTCACAAAGAGACATATGGGTGGCAACACAGCTCACATTTTAGCCTGGTCTGTTTATAAACATTAGGAGTTAGACATAAATATTAATATTGTAGAGGATTGTATTGGTGTTTCATAAAACCCAGGAAATGAAAGGGTAAACATTGCAGAAAGTAGCTGGTGGCCTCATCCGTCAACTTGCTTTCATTTTAAATCTCACATTTCTCAACTGAGAGAAACCTTTTCCATTTAAAAATCCCCCCCCCCCCCAGGGATGCACTTGTGAGTGGTGGGGAGTAGTGACTTTGCTGAAACATGTGCTCCCATCGCTCTGTATGTAGGAATGAACAAATCATATCCTGATATCCACACTTGGGTAAATGACACAACATGGTATCCAAGAATATGTTGCTAATGTACTTTCCTTACTTAGTGGGCCTCCCAGGTTGATATTGACCAACTGACAAGATGCTGAAACTGTCTTCAGCTTGTCTATTTGCCCAACCCACAGTTGCATTATTCAAGTTACATTTCCCCAGTTTATTGATGAGTGTTACATAGAAAACAGCAACAGAGCCTCAGTACAGCCAAAATATATTATCTCAGGATGAGTCACTCTGTCTGAGAAAAATAGGTAACCTCACCAAACATATTCTAAACATTACCCGATTCTTACGGCGAGACCTTACTCCCCTTAAGGTGTTCCGAGATGGGTCATATGATCTTTCCCAGTATCTTTTCAGCCTGGACTATGATGCAAATGCTTACAATTACTTTTGTCTTTTCAACACCTGAGACTTCATACAACTCAGGAAACCCAAATGAATTGCTGACTTAAAACAGGTGATATTTAGTAGATACTTTCCTGGAATTTTTCTTACCAGTCCTCAGCAAACTAAATGGGTATGTTTCCACAGTTCTAAGATGAGTACTTTAAAAATAAATGCTGCCCTTCATGTGCAAGGGTGACTCTTCTGAACCTTTGTCCATGAAACCTAAACTCTGAGTTTGTTTTCTCAAGATTGCAGTTCCTATATTTGCTGTGATCTAGACTGCATTGCTCACCGAGTGAGTATTCATGTGACCATCATGAATTGAATTGGTATGAGGTGGTTAGCTGGGCTTTGAGATGTCCTGGGTAGCTTTGTCAAGGTAGAGATATTCAGACTGCGCAAAGGAGAGCCTCTGAACTTGCCTTTGGTGGAACAGCTAAGCTGATGCACTGATGACCTGCCCTAACTGCAATAGTTAAGTTCACCTGAGTTAGGGAAGGATAGTGGAAATGTCTATCCAATAAAGCTCGTCCATCTCCATTACTCAAGTGCATGTAAAGGGCCTAAATTACTACATGGTATTCTAGGAATAACTGTTCAAACAAAAATGCTTAGGATCAAGCAAAAGAGTCTAGAAGAACATATGTGAAACAAAGAAAAACATATGATGCTATATTCAAACCACACGCAGAGAGATTCTAATAATACCGGCCACAGTTATTCAGCAACTGGGGTTGGTGTAATGAAAGGAGTTTCCCAAGGCAGTAAGAACCGAACTACCAGAGAGAGGACAGACGTTATCCAAATATAATGGGGGTAAGAAGAACCAACATATCGTACTGTGGAAACAACAGTTTTGTTTTCCTTCTTCTTCGCTTCCTTAGCAGGATAACCCATTCTCGAGGAACACACTTCACTGCACACCCTACCAACAGAGACAGAATGCAAATATTTCCCCTCACCTCAGGGGAGTATTTGAAAACACTCTCTTGTAAGGGAAACTAATTTATTTCCTTGCTAATTATTTTGGCTCTAGTTTTAATGAGCCATCCATTGTAAAAGATGAAGAGGATAATAAGGCGTTTTTCTCTTACTTTGGATAAGTGATTCAAAGGGTATGGGAGAATTGCATGTAGTGAGGATTATGGATTCTGGCACTAGACTCTCTGTGTTAGAGTCCTGACTTATCAGGAGCGTGACCTTGGGCCAATTGCTTATCCTCTCTATGCCTTCCATGTCTTCATCGTAAATGAGGATAATAATAGTGCTTATCTCAAAGGATTGCCATGAGGATAAAACGATTTAAGCAGTGTTTATTATTACGGTTGTTATTATTGTTATTTGTCTGGATCCCTGGGACGGGATGGGGAATAGAAGGTATGGACAGATGGGATCACAGAGCTTTCTAAACGATTCCAGGGAAATTACCTAGAAAATGTGATATATGTGTGTGTGTGTGCAGATGCAGGCGTGCATGAGTGTGCACTTGTGTGCTGGGGAAGGATGAGCTGGGAACAAGGCAAGGTGCTGCCTAGACAATGCCTACTGAATACACTAGAAAGTGCCCCTTGAAGGATATTTTTCTTAGTGCCTAAACAATTAGATTTCTCCCCAGCAGCTGACAGCTTTGTGCATAGTGAAGAACCTATTTTTGCCTACACCCAGGGCTGAGCCAATTGCCTCTGAAACCTTGGAGGGAGGGAGTACTATTCCATCTGCCTCCATGTTTCCTTTATCAGTTGAGAGTCCAATAGAAACAAGGACCATTCATAACAGAAGAATATGGTTTGTCTCTGTGTAAGTAACCTAGCATGTACAACTCTGAACTCTGCAAACAAACAAAAAAACGGAGGAACAGAAAAGATCCCCAGAATAACTGTCTTGAATTGGGGGCCCCTGGGTACAACATGATTGATGCTGGAGGAGTTTTCCTGAATGTTTACTTCCAGGGTGCCTGAATCAGATAAGTTAGTGACAATTCCTGTTATAAACAGCAGTCTTGAAATTGTAGAAGGACTCCCTTTGAAAGGACGCTTGTTCTTTAGCAACAACTCCTGTTATAAACAGCAGTCTTGAGATTGCAGAAGGACTCCCTTTGAAAGAACGCTTGTTCTTTGGAAGAATCCATGGAAGAAGCTTCTCAGACAGAGGTGGTACAGTCCAGTCAGTGCTGTCCTTGGACTGGTAGTATCTGGATCACCGGGGAGCTTATAAGAAATGAAGAACTTTGGGTTCCATTCCAGACCTACTGAATCAGAGCCTCCTGCTTCACAAGGTCTCAGGTGTTTCATATGTACATTCAAGTTTGAAAAACTCTGCTCTAATGGACTTGGATGGGCCACTTGCTTTCTTGGGGTGGCTGGCTCCCCCCTGGAATGCTTAAACATTGTGGGAGGCTCTGGCTGAACGGTCCCTATGTACAAGGAGAAGGAGGCCCAGAAAGCAGATAAAATGCTAATGAGTTTGAAAATTACAAATCAACCTGCTTCTTTGAATTAGCAATTGAAGAAATATCTTAAGAAATGTGTGCAATTCTTCATTTTGAAATCTTTTAAACCCTCACAGGTCTTGAAGTGAAAGATGCCTCTGGAATGTGGCATAATACTTAGATCCTTTAGAAATTTAGATCAAAAGTGAGAGTCATCAAAGTGTTTGTGAGCTCAAAGGCAAAAATACATCAGTTTTGAAGTACCGGAGTTGTGCAAAGATATATATTTTTTTTTTCATTTTTTCCCTCTGTGTGTCTTTATGAGGAAGAGTGCTTCTTCCTTTTAACCTTACAGACTTGCCAATTTGTGTGGAAGAGGTGACATTTTCCTTTAAGCTACAGGTTGGTTTCCTTTCAGATCCTTAGCATCAAGGTCAGGCTCTGTTCGAATAACTGAATGCTAATTGACTTGCTGGGAATTATCTTGTTTACACCAAAGTTCTGTTGGCAGTTTGTAAATCATTCTCTCTGGCAGGCTCTGACATGGATTTGAAGTTCGTTTCTGTTTTATAGGAGTTGGGTTAATCTCTCACTTATGCTAGAGGGTTACAGAAATTAGACAGAATGGGGTGGGGGTGGGGCCCTTTTCCTCTGCACATTTCTGCATCCTGAGTAATCACCACAATTGAGAGGGGTAGTGGAGCCCACATTTACCTCCAGGTAAGAGACAGGCTGGCTATGTAATTATGCTAATGCTTTCCAGGGAGATTTTTGTTGTTGTTGTTTTCTACCTTTGCCAAGTGTACACAGGCTCCTGGTTGCTTGAGCATTCTCTCAGGACCCAATCAACACACACACACACACTCGTAACAATAAGCATAGATGGGCTGGCACGCTCATAAGATTATGCAAGGTGACCTCAGTGATTTGTAAGGCTGTCCCTTGCCATGGTCCATTTCTCAATGCAGTGGGCATGCTTCCAAACACACAGCAGTTCTTCGCACCTTGCTTTTTATTGAAACTCCAAGCAGGAGATACACAGCTCCCCTACATCTCAGTCCGCTGCTCTTGGTCTATGTTAACTCTTTTCCCACCGTTGTTTATTTTTCTTCCCACTAACTAGCTATGTGACCTTGGGAAGGTCACTGTGCTTTAATCCCCTTACCTATAAAATTAAGGGGTTGTCTTCTTTAGCTGTACCTGGGGTTCTATTCTTTTTTCTTTGGTTAAATGAAGCAAAATTGTTGCCAGCCTTGAGGCTGGTCATCTTGGACTTGAAACCTACAGAAAGTTGTAGTGCTGTAATGAAAACTGTAGGGTCAGAGGCTTTGTTTAGTGTTCTAGATCTGCCTCCGACTTAATGTACATCTGACTTCCGGCAAACTTCTTGCATCTTCAGTTTCCTAATCTGTAAAATGGAGATGAATAGCCTGCCTTGCCCACCTTGCACAGCTGTGATGAGAAACTGTGTATGACTCAGTAAAGAGCTTTACAGGGTAGAGGACCATAAGCTACCCAGGTTTGTCTACTCAGTCCTTTTAACCATGGGCGTGGAGCTAGTCTCAAACCCTGGCTGTCTTCACTATCCCTGGGTATCTGCATGAGCCACAGCTGCAGTCCTCTGCCCCAGTGAGACAGCAGAATCCTTCAGACATGCAGATCCTGAGCTGTCCTGAGCAGGCTACTGAGCCACCCAGTCAGACTTTCTAGGGGAAATCTCAGGCATGAAACAATGCACATATGGCCAGATGTGAGAACCACTGATCAAAAGACAAGGAGTCTCACTACCCTCCTGGACCCCAATCCTAACCTTCATCATATATAACAGGATGTCCCTTCTCACATCTGATGCCTACCATGTCGTGTAAGACAGAATAGCATCTAGCAGGGATGGTGCTGCTGTTGCCTCCTTGTTAAGCTTGATAAATACTCCTTCTACTCTTGATTCATGATTTTCTTCTCCATGAATGAAATGGACAGAATCTCTGATCCTACTCTTGGAAATGAACTTCCTGAGAACTGTGTATCTTTGAGACTGAGGCAAGATTCAGCTTGAACTTGAACTATATTTAGCTCTTTCTAAGCTTCTCTCTTAAGCATTAACTAGGGCAGGACTGAACTTTATCTCTTGCCCTTTGGAATAGAACATGATAGGAAAAGAGCAGAGGAAGGACAGAGGAGCAGCACAAACAGGCCTCTGCTCAGATCCTTTTGTTACTGGTTAGAGTCTGTTTGGAACTGACACTGGTTCAGGCCTGTGCCCAAGGAGCAACTGTGCCTGGCAGTCATACAAACTGCTTCACAGGTGACAAGAGATTAAGCTGAATCTTTCCCTTCATTGTTCTGCTCTGGTTCAACAGTGTCAGACTAAGCTGAAGCTAAATATTTCACAGCCACAGTCCCAAGAAGCACCATTAAGAACCCCAGAGGAGGTGTGGGGGTGGCAGAATGAGGAGGAAAAAGAAAACCCTGGTCAAAATATGTGATTCGAAATAAAGGAAGTAAAGAAAATTCTCAGGAGGTGCCATTTTTATTCGTCTTTTTATTTCGCTTTAGTTTGTCAGTGAAATGAGATAAGAACATCTGTCTCCTGCTAAACGGGAGCACGTACTTTCAGGTAAGAATGATAATGCTGGGGGAACGCATTCCTGCAAACCCGCTTTAATCTATTTCTGGGGTAATGGACTTGCACAGCGGACTCAAGTGCCACTGTTAATAGCTTCTTGCTTCTTACAGCTGAAATGCACTAGAGCTGTTTTCTGATATGTGTTCATTTGAGGGAAAGAACAATGAGAGAGAGAGAGAGAGAGAGAGAGAGAGAGAGAGAGAGAAAGAGAGAGAAAGAGATGGATTAAGCCTGTTCTTTTATCTTTCACCTTGGGAAGAAGAAATGACCCCAGCAAATGCTCCTATTGTTATAAACAGCAATATTAGGGGAAAAGTTAGTTTTTACATGACTGAAAAACATTTAGAACATGGAACTTGGACTCCAGCTCCTCCATATTTCTCTGGTTCCTTTAATCCTGTGAGCTTTGGGCTCCAGAGAGAAAGTCTAAAAATACGAGAGACTATTTGTTTAAAAGCAAGTACCAAAGGTGGAGGAAGCCTGCTTTTGCCTTAAGGGAGAAAAGGAATATGAAATCTTAATGTTTTTCATTTTTAAACTTTATATCAAAGTTAGACTTTGGGATATTGTTTTTATTTTTATGTTTAATAGGCAATGTGGAGTCTTGGTAACACAAATACAAGTGGTGCAAAAGGAAATACATTGCAAAGTTATTCTCCCTTCCAGCCCCGTCCAGTGGTACTCAGTCCCCCTTCCCTGAGGCAACCTCTGATGGCAGTTTCCAGGGATCCTTCCAGAGGTATTTTCTAGTATCAAAGTGTGTGCATCTCTATGTACACATGTGTGTGCATGTGTGTGCAAATCCGTGTGTGCATGTATGCACCTGTGTGCATGTCTGCATCTGTGTGTGTGCAGGCACATGTTTACATGGAACCTTATTCCTTTGTTTAACATAAACAGTTGTATTCTGTACACACTCACCTACTCTCTGCTTCCCCCCCACCCCCCGCTATAAAGCTGTCTTAGAGCATAAAGACTAGTCTTCTTCATTTTAATTGTTGAATATCAGTCCACTGAGACATGTATTGTAATTTATGTAACCAAATCCCTACTGATGTGAATTCAGGCTCTTTTGATTTTTGTTTTTGCCACTACAATGTTGGAATGAATAAACACACACACACACACACATGCACACACACACATATATCTTATAGTATGAAATATTTTTGAGTATTAATTTGTTATAATGTATATTATAACATTCGACTTAGGGCTTCAAAAAAACCCAATAGTAATAATAGCAGTTTGTCATTTCTTTCCAGGATGAACGCTATACTGATTTTAATGAGAGGGGGCTTGGGGGTCTATTTTTAATCTTTGTATAAATTAAACTGTTTCTATATATAGCTTTTATTTGCCAAACATTATGTGAATTAGATGCAGGTAATGCTATGTAGTATGCTTGAAATTTTAGATCTATTTTAATTTTTATTCTATTTTACTAGTGGTACTTGCTTGAATTCTGATTTTTTTGTTCTAAGAGGAATTTCTATGAACCTTCTTGTACTTATATTTTGATGAAGAAGTGGATGGACTTCTGTTAGAAATATTCATGTCAACAAAATGACGTGATTATAAAAAAAAAATTGCCATAATGTAAATTCATTCTTACATCTCTCTTCTTCTGTGTTTGCAAGTTTCTTTCAGGCTGAGCAGAAAGATTTAGCAGACTTAATTGTGTTTTATTTTTTAAAATATTAACTACAGGTCAAAGTGTATTGCTGATTTCTATATGTGGGATTTCTCTTGGGCTTCATTTAGCTGTTACCAACCTACACAAGGAAGATAGAAGTTAGAATTGTGTTTCCACACAGCCACACTATCATTTCTGGAGCAAATATGGCCCTTTCTGCTTTGGTAGTAAGGTCACAAAAGCCATCTTAACAGCCTGAAGAAATCATTTCCAACAGCGGTTCTAGGAGTCCCCTCTGACTTGGGGCTTTCTGGACTCCTAGAATTTCTGACTCTGCATTCCTAAGGTCTTAAATATGTGTGCCCTAGACCTCAGGACTTCTTAGGACTCTGGTTTTCATAGCTCTGAGTAAATAGAAACTGGAACACATTTGGAATGTGACCGAAAGGTCTGGGAATGTTGGATGTTTGCACTTTTATTTTTTAAGAAGCAAGTGTGTTTGGGGAGATGGATACATAGGAATTTAGCCATGGTGAAGTAATCCTTCTGGCCATCAGATGCAGGGTCATGAAAAGAATACCAAATTTGACATTAAACCTGGAAGCTTCTTGTTTCTGGGTAGAACAGCCAGAGAAGATTTGTTCTTCAATTGGTTAAAAACAAAAACAACAAAGCTACAAAACTGGAAAGCAACATTAGGAGATGGGGGACAAGCAGTCCCAAGGGGAAGAGAATAAGGGTGACAATTAGAAGACTTAGACTTAAGTTCAAGCACTACATGATTTTTGGTTAGGGCCAAGTCAGAAAACACAAATTAAACTCGAAAAAAATAGAAGGGAACACGATCGTTCTACAGAATGTCTTGATAAGGAGTTTAAGAAGCACTAAGCGCCTAGTCCCTGTTCACCTCGCTTTTGTCTGCCTGTGTTGACATCTTCTCGGGCCCAGAGGGTGGTGCAGTGACTGCCAATAGCTCCTGTCCTGAACCCTTCCAGGTTAGAGGTTGGCAGGTAGAAATCTTCTCTTCCACTAAGAGTTCAAACAAAAGCCCTGAATGGTCAATGTTCTGAAGCCAGAAAACTCTTAGCAAATTAATGGGGTAATGGATGGTTGGTTCTCCAAAATTCATAAATTTCTAAAACAGCCTCTCCTTAGGTATATAGCTTTGGCTCACTTAATTTCTTATTTCCTTATTTCATCTCCCCTGTTGTGAAATATGGTTGAACTTGATAATCTTTGTGGCTTCCTCCATTTCTAAACCAATTTCTATTCTTCCTCTCTTCCTTTGATTTTTCCACATTCCACATTTACTCTGGACAAGCATTCCCACAGTGCCTCTTCTTCACTGCTTATATTTTAGTATGTATGAGAAACAGATATGTGTATAGAAATAAAAATACAGTAAATGTAATCTAATAGAACAACTATATAAAGTATAAGAGGAACACAGAGGAGGGAGGAAATAATTCACTTATGGTAATAACATTTGAACCCAGTTTGAAACTTGACCAGAACTTGACAAGTGTGTGGTGCTGGCTGGATACATCGGATAGAAGTGTAAAGCTGGAATTAGTAAAATAATAAAAGGTGTCAAATTCACCTGTACTTATATATTGGACCACTAGAGTCATCTACACTATTCTGGTTAGTGTCTGAGGGTTGAGGATACTTGAGTGATCAGAAGACATTAAGCAAATAATTAAAGAGCAGACAAGCATAATTTCTGGGAAAGTATCAAGGAACTAAGTTAGGAAATAAATGCTGGAGAATAACTAAAAAATAATTTTAATAAGAGACTGTCAAGGAATAAAAGCAATCTCATTTAACTAAAGCAAATGAAACCATTCCACCATCACGTCCAGCAAAGGAGCCCAGTGATTTATAGAACATGGCCCTACAAAGTGAGAAATTAGTTAACGAGGGAGATTGGATTTTTTTCTAGACTCTTGAAACATGAAAGTCCCGTCGCTGATAGATTGCATGCTCATACCTGAAGTCAGAGGAATGAATTGGAAGGCCTTGGAAAGCCCCAAGGTCCTGGCATTCTAATATTTTGTTTTTCCTCAGTGACTGTTCTATGAGGCGACTTTACTCCAAGTGAAAAATTGCTGCTACATAATAGTTGGTGCTGATTAGGACAAAAATGTGGTGGTTCAGAGAACTATTATAAAGAATACAAAGAGCATCCCATCCTTTCTCAATTTTGGAGGAAAAGAGCTATAAATATTAGGGGGAAAAATAGTATGCATAGTCTCTTCAGGAACTCCAAAAGGAATCCTGGGGATGATCACTGTAAGGACAGGAACTGTTAGAAAGGGAGGGAGTTAACCAGGGACCAAAGATTGAGTTTTGTCACTCTGCCTTTCCTTTCTAACCCAGTTCTTTGTAAAACAGACTCTTACCAGTGTATGTATATACTCACGTATCTAGGGAGAATTAATTACAGTCTTATTGAGAAATAAGAGATTGGCTTACTTTATCCTTAAAGTTCTTTTCAGGACTACTGTGGTTCTATTAAAATGCCTCAGGCATCAAATCATATCAGGAAACTAAACACGTGTTCTTGCTTCCAATACAAAAGGAAAATAACGTTTAAAAAAGAAGAAAGCAAAGAGAAAGGGGGAGGGGGAAGCCTTTCCCATTCAATGATAACTTTTCACAGGAATGCAAATACTTTGCATTGTGATTTACCCACTGGAGATGAGTGTCAGTTTTCTGCAAAGATGTGAATTAATTCTTCAAGTAAAGTCTAGTAATAAAATATACATTTTTGTACACATATTAGTAGGAAGAAGCTGTGCTCTGTGGAGAATATCAAAGACAGTCCCCACTCTCAGGGAGCCTCTAGAATAATGGAAAGTTATGATTCAGACTGATTCAGGCATAATATGCCATGAGACTTCCAAGGTAAGAAAAATCTGCCAGAGAAAACTCTAAAAATGAAGTAGAATTTGATATGAATCCTGAAACATGGGTAGATTTTCTGACCAAAGAATGGCAAGGTGGGCTTCAATATGAAAAGGGGCAGCATGAACAAAGGGATGGGGCAGGGGAGCACCAGGGACTATGGAGACATCAGTCTCACTGGGACAGGAGGTTGCATGTGTAGTGAGTGTGACAATTTACCAAGGACTTAACTTGCAGTAAGTAAGGTATAGGAAAAAGGTATAGTTCATCTTTGGGAAAGGGGGGAACTGACCAATCAGGAAGTGTGAACAGGTCTTTGTGCTTCCTGTAGACCATGTGCTGCACTGGAGTAGGAAGGTGGTGGGGCTGGTGGGATTGTGGAAGGTTAAGGGAGGAGAGAGAATGTTTTCCAATACCATCAGAATTCTTATATTTGAGACCTAATCCAATATTTAAGTTCTTTCTTTTCAATGGTTTTCTTCCTCCCCCCCTCAACAAATCCCTAGTTACACTTTTAGCACCAGCTCCCATACTCCTCTGTGATAGAATAGTTTGCTTTCACTGAGCACGATCTTTGCCAGGTGTTTTCACAAATCATCACTGATTTTCAAATAAACCTTACAAAGTAAATGTGATTATCTCATTTTATGGCCAAGCAGACTGCAGCTCCTAGAATTTAAGCATTATTCCCCAATGACATAGGTATTAAAAGTTAGAATTGGGTCTCAAAATGGCCAGCCATGTGATCGATTGAGCCACCCTTGAAGCGGATCATTCAGCCCCAGTCAAGCCTTCGGATGAGTAGAGCCCAAGCTGGCATACGACTGCCACCAGATGGAAGTCTGAAAACAAGAACTGCTCAGCTGAGTATTTTTTGAATTCCTGAAAACAAGAAAGAACAGAGATTATACAAGGAGTATTTTTGTTTTAAGCCAGATGATCTATCCTATAGACATCAGTCAAGCCTCTTTCTTTTTTTTTTTTTTATTAATATTAAATCATAGCTGTGTACATTAATGCGATCATGGGGCATCATCACACTGGTTAACATAGCCTTCCTGGCATTTTCTTAGTTATTGTGTTAAGGCATTTATATTCTACATTTACTATGTTTCACATGTACCCTTGTAAGATGCACCGCAGGTGTAATAACACCTATCCCTCCATCCATCCTTCCCCCTCCCTCCCCTCCCTCCCCCCATTCCCCACATTCTTAGGTTATAACTGGGTTATAGCTTTCATATGAAAGCCAAAAATTAGTTTCATAGTAGGACTGAGTACATTGGATACTTTTTCTTCCATTCTTGAGATACTTTACTAAGAAGAATATGTTCCAGCTCCATCCATGTAGACATGAAAGGGTAAAGTCTCCATCTTTCTTTAAGGCTGCATGATATTCCATGGTATATATATACCACAGTTTATTAATCCATTTGTGGATCAATGGGCACTTGGGCTTTTTCCATGACTTAGCAATTGTGAATTGGGCTGCAATAAACATTCTGGTGCAAATATCTTTGTTATAATGTGATTTTTGGTCTTCTGGGTATATACCTAGTAGA
>CAUYPK010124182.1:0-11845 GCA_963574355.1 Loris lydekkerianus | reverse complement strand
TATATTTATAAGATAATCATATAAATGTTACTTTTAATCTATTAATATGGTAAATACGTCAGTAGATTTCTAATGCTGAATCAACTTTGCATTCCTATAATTGACTTACATTATCTTTTTAAAGCATATTTGGTTTTGTTTACTACTATTTTGTATAGGACTCTTGTAGAGGGGTCATGATTCGGAGCATCTGCTGTTCTGGTCTCTGGTAACGTGTGTCTAGGTGTTTGGTTATCAAAGGCATGCCAGCCTCATGAAATAAGCTGTATGGTGTTTCAAGGGTTCTTATTCTTTTACAGAGTTTAATTAAGATTGAAATTATAGGTGCCTTAACTATTAGCTAATTGTACCTGTAAAATTATTTATCCTGACTTAATTTTTTTATGGAGAGATGTTTGAGTATGGATGGATTCAAGTTCTTATTGGACCTCAAGATTTTCTACTTCTTTGTATGCCATTTTAAATAAGTTATACCTTTGTGGACATAATTACTTTTCTAATTTCTTAAGAGTATTCTCTGGTTTCTCTTCAGATTGCATAAATCTTTTACCTTAATTTCTTAAGAGTACAGGTATAAATCTATATTCATGACACCCTTGTATTATCACTGTAATCTCTGCTATATGCTAATTACATCCCCCATTTATTAATTTGTATGTGTATGTTCATATTGTTTTATGTTTTCTTGAGTTATTTTGTTAAGGGTTTTCAAATTTCTAAGATTGTTTTTCACTGTTAGTCTTTCTTTACAGTATTATTCTTTCCCCATTCACAAAAGTCCTGTCACCATGACTTCTTTCCTCCTGTTTATTTGGATTTATTCCATTGTTCTGCTTCTAACTTCTTTTTTTTTGTTTGTTTTATTTTGCTTCTAACTTTTTTAGTCTGACATTTACCTTGTATGTTTTCAGAGTTTAGGATAGCCTTGGCTTGTTTTGATCTGAAATCACATTAAAACTTTAAGTTTCCCTTTTGTTTCTACCTCAGTGGTATTCCAAAGGTTTTGATACGTGGCATTTTCATGATCATTATTTCTAAATAATTTATAATTTTAACTATAATTTCTCCTTAGAAATATTATTTATTTAAAGGTATATGTTTTTAATTTCCAAATTAGGGGTTCTTATATTCATAATGAATTCCATCTTAAATGTGCTGGTCAGAGAATATAGTTGTATGACTTTAGTCTTTCAAAATTTATGAAATCTTCTATATAGTTACTATGTTTTGGCTGGTTTATATTAGAATTTTTGGTGTAGTTGTGTTAAAGTCTCCCACTGTTATGATATACTAAAATTTTATAAATTATCACCTAGTTTATTTTGAAGTCACACTAGCATGTGTAAAGTTTCAAAATTATACCTTCTTACTGACTTGAAATTCTATGTATATATCAGTTATCTATTGCTGAATAACAAATTGCCTCAAGAACTAATGACTTAAAACCACAATAAAAATGTATTATCTTACACTTCCTATGGGTTCAGAATTTGAGAGCAGTTTAGCTGGGTGTTTCTCTCATATGGTTACATTCAAGATATTGGCAAGGGCACAGATCTGCAAAGACTTGACTGGGACAGAGGATTCTTTACAAATGTCTCACCCAAATAGCTGGTAAATTGATAGTGTCTATTGTCAAGAGGCTTCAATTTATTTAATACGCAGCTCTCCAGAGAACTGCCTAAGTGTCCGTGTAGCACTGCTCTGACATCCCCCAGAGCAGTGCTTCAAGAGAGTAAGTTTAAGGCTATGTTGGGTTTCACAATGTAATGTCAGAAGTCACGCATGGTCATTTCTAAATATTTCATTGCTTAAAACAGCCATGCCTTTTTATTTTCAGGCAAGACTAAAAAAAAAAAAAAAACATGAACACCAGGAGGCAATGAAGATCATTGTCTTTCTTTCATCAATTCTAAAATATTTCAGCAATTATCTCTTTCAATGTTGTCTCACCTTTCTTTTTTTCTCTCTCTCTTCCTGGCTCTCCAAGTAGGTGCATGTTACACTTTCTCCTTCTCCTCCCTCTATTTTCTAGCTCTGTCTCCCTGCTCTACTGTCTGTAATTTCTTCAGACATATCTTGTATTCCAAAAATCCTCGCTTCAGGCTAGGCGTGGTAGTTCATGCCTATAATCTTAGCACTTTGGGAAGTCAAAGGAGGATCACTTGAGGCCAAGAGGTTGAGACCAGCCTGGGCAACACAACGTGGCCCCATCTCTAGGAGAAAACAGAAAAAAAAAAAATTAGCCAAGCATGTTTGTGCACTCCCGTAGTACCCAGGAGGTACTGAGGCAGGTGGATCTCTTGAGCTCCAGAGTTTGAGTTTGCTGTGAACTATGAGGACACCACTGCACTCTCCTTCAGAGAACAGAGAGAGACCCTTTTTAAAAAAAAAAAAAAAAAAAAACAAACTAAAAAAAATCCTTTCTCACCTATGTCTATTCTGCTAGATAGTCCGTACAATAAATAAATGTAAATCAACCTTCATTTGTTAAGTGTTCTTTATCTTTCAAAACCCTTTTTGTTTCTTTTTCAAACATATGCTTGTTTTTACAGTATTTTGTCTTTTACTATATCTTTGATAATCTACTCTTTTTGTTTGTTTGTTTTTATAATCTACATTGTTTTAAACAAAATAAGCACACTCAATTTGCATTCTGTAGATGAAAATTCTAACAGCTACCATCTTTTTAAATTCATGCCCACACCTTGTTTTTCTTGATGACTCTCATGATGCTGCCTTATTCTGCCTGTGTTTAGTGATTATCTTGGTAATGTAATCTTGTGCCCTTTTAAATTTTAGCAGGGAGAATTATTTGAGACCTTAAAGTGTTTTTCTTTTCACTGGACTTTTGCTTGCTTCTGTAAAGTACTTGGGGGATACTATTCATCAAGAAACACATAAAGCTGAAATTGAAGCTTTAGGATGTTTCCAATTTATATATGTGCTATGAATCCAGCTTACATGAAGGTGAAGTTAGGAAAAGGATCTCCTTCAAGAATAGTCTCTTTTTTTGTATCTCCCCTATTCTCTCCTCTTCTCTCTCTCTCTCTCTCTCTCTCTCTTTCACACACTTTTATTTGCTTATTTAATTCTCAATAGGTGTTGCCTTTTAGGAATACTATTTATGCAGACGGTTTCCAGTAGAACCTGCCAACTTTTGCCAGCCAAAACTGAATTTGTTAATCAAAGTGGTTCCTTAAATACTGGACTATATACGACGAAGAACTGCCAGGTTTCTTGAGGGGAAATGTCTGATTCAGCGCTTGCTTACTTCCCTTGATTTTTGATTTCATGCTGTTCATGAACTCTAAGAATTCCCCTTACTTTCCGCCAACTCACCTACACAATTAAATAAATTTTTTAAAAATATATTTTGTCTGCATTTTTATGTTTTTCCAGTGGGAAGACTTCTGTAGACATAGAGTCCACCATACTGCCAGAAATTAAAGGAAAGGTTAGGCTGGGAGCAGTGGCTCACACCTGTAATCCTAGCACTCAGAAAGGCCAAGGCAGGTAGATAGCTTGAGCTTAGGAGTTCAAGACCAGCCTGAATAAGAATGAGATCCTATCTCTACTAAAAATAGAAAAATTAGCTGGGTATTGGGGTGGGCACCTATAGTTGCTGCTACTTGGGAAGCTGAGGCAAAAGGATCATTTGAGCCCAGCAATTTGAGGTTGCTGTGAACTATGACTCCAGAGCACCCTAGCCAGGGGCTGTTTTAAAAAAAAAAGAGAGATGGGAAAGGTTAAAAAAAAGCCTGGGATTTCTTATTGAAAGATATCTTGAAATGCTACAATTCTACCCTTCTTTCTTAAACTCAGACTTTTGGCTCTGATAAGCTTTTCTCTCTTCAAAGGGAGTGAAATACAGAACAACCCTTTAAACCACTATACATTTATGAAATGTCAAGATCTTCACTAATCCAGGAACAAGACTTACATGAGATATTACGTTTTATCATGTGAGACAGTATAATTTTAACCACAGTGAACAGCAAAGAATCACTTAAATAACAACATAGAAAGGACACACAGATTTGAAATGTTTAAATTAGATTTTTGTCTTTCATTAAAAATTAATCATTGCATTTGTTTCTAACCTCATCCTCAACCCCAGGCCTGGAAATGGTGTTACATGATGTTTTTCACAAGTGACTATAACACTCTCAGGTACTAAACTAAACATTAACATAGTTCGATCAGTGTCAGGGAGTTCCACAGTACTTAGCCAATCATTATCTAGTCCCAACTACTCGGTTCACTAACAACCTTTTATCCTCCAATAAATAAGATTTGCAATAATGGAAACATTGTCTAGTCTGCACCTCAACAGTATTATTAAGGTTCAAACTGTGGCCATAATTTAGGTGTCCCAGAGAGAAAATATTTATCGCCGGCACACCCTAACAAACAAGAGCTGCTTAATGACTATGTATAAAAGCCTGGGGTGAAGGATTTTTTTTCTTCTTCTTTTTTTTTTTTTTTTTTTTTTTTTTTACGCTCACTTCCTGGTTCCAACACATAAAGAAGTGTCTGATTAATTTAGAGAAAATTATGCTATATGATGACCAGAAGAGATAGCTTATGTTTAGTTTATGTTTTCTGAAAATTACTGTTCTCATAACCTTACTTAAATAAAAAGTATGTTTGCAAAATGATGGTCACTAACACAGTAAACACAGGATTATGCTGTGTGGGCCTGCTCATCTGAACTATTTACATGAATGCAATGTTAAGCATAGTGCGGGATAATGTTTTATTAGGTTTATTGTCATAAAGAAATACCTATATGTCAGTGAATTGCATGTTTTCAGTATTTATTAAGTGAGAAGTGATATAAAAAGTATAATAGGAAAATGTAAAAAAAAAAAATGAAAATGTACTTCTGGGAAGACACAATGGCATGAACCAAATCCATCAGAAATGGAAATAAAGAGTACGTATAACAAAACAGTAATGACAATAAAAGTTCAACAACTTAGAAATACACTTATGTGAATGAATAGTTACAGAATTGAATGTGTGCTACACTTATTGGGAAAGAAATGAGCAAAAGTAGGTAGAACATGTTGAGTTTCTAGAGTCTCTCCCCTTCTGAATGATAATATGTCTTACCAATTTACAAGATAGAAAGATTTCTAACAGTATTTTAAATAGATTTTGTAACTTAAAAAAATACATATCCCCTGAAGCCCAGTAATTCTACTCATAGGAATATATTCATCAGAAATGAGAGCTCAAGTTTAATAAAAGACACATAAATTATGCTCGAGACAGCTTTATTTGTAATAGCTGAAGACTAGAAACGACTCAACTGGGTGTCAACAGATTTGGTAAATTATTTGTTGTATATTCATTCAAAGGCATAACACAGAACAAGAAAAAAGAATGAGCTACAGTTACAACCAGTGTATCACTAAAATGGGCAAAATTTATCCACATCATAGTAAGAGTCCAATGATACCTTTAGTGTACTGGAAATTTTTGACTGAGGGTCACACATCACAATGGTTACATAAGTATATGTGCAGATTCAAATTTGAGTGTTTTAAGTAAGATTTGCTACAACTCAACAAAGTCTTCAGTTAAAAGCAAAAGCAGTATAAAAATATGTCAAAGACATAAAAAGACTAACTTGTTGATTCACTAAATTAACAACAGATAAATGTATTTTTTAAAAAGTTGTATTCATTACAAAATTATGAACAGAAAAAAATTAAAATAAATGTGTTCAACAATAAACACAGGTAGATTGTATTATGTCAATTTAACAGGCACTTAATTTGATATTAAAAAGATAATCCTGGGCAGCACCTATGGCTCAAATGAGTAGGGCACTAGCTCCATATACCAGAAGTGGCGGGTTCAAACCCGGCCCCAGCCAAAAACTGCAAAAATAAATAAATAAATTAATTAAAAAAAAAGATAATCCTAAATATTACTCAAATAAGAAAAAATCTAATTCAATAATTAGTGGAAAAAATCTAAATACATTGGTAAATAAATATAAAACATACACCTGTCCACAAAAATACACAAATAGAAACTGGACAGGTATGTGCAAAAAGGTGTGTACTAGATGATAAGTGATTTAATTTCTATTTTGTTTTTATAAAAAAAAGTATTTTTAAAATTAGAAATATGAATAAACATATTGAAAGTTATAAGAACTAATAAATGTAAAACGTTATTAAGGGGAGATCTAAGCAAAAAAGAAGAAAGAGTATACTTTCAGATAAAGAAAATGGTTTAGGGAAAACATGGATGGAGGTAAGAGCATGAAATTATGAAAAAGAGGACAAATTCCAGACCAAACAAAAATTTAAATGGGTATGTAGTTGGGTATAAATTTGTAGACTAGAGCCAGGCACAGTGGCTCAAGCCTGTAATCCCAGCACTCTGAGAGGCTGAGGTAGGTGGATTGCTTGAGCTCAGGAGTTCAAGACCAGCCTAAGTTGGTCTATTAAAAATAAAAAAACTAGCAGGGCATTGTGGCCAGTGCCTGTAGTTGTAGCTAATCGGGAGGCTGAGGCAAGAAGATTGCTCAAGCCAAAGAGTTTGAGGTTGCTACCCAGGGCAACAGAGACTGTGTTTAAAAAAAAAAAAAAAAATTGTAGACTTACAAGGAAGTCAAGAAAAAGAGCAAGTATTACCAAAAAATAAATAAATAAATAAATATATAAATAAAAATAAATAAATAAATAAATAAAGGTAGCTGAATGTCATGGAGGAAGATATACTGTAGAAGTCAAGCGTTCCAGAATACCATCTCTCCTGCTAACTGGCTGTGTGACACACATCTGCAAAATCAGACTGATAACAACAGAGTCATCAGCTCGTTGGAGGACTAAATGAATTAATTCAGGTAAAGCATTTCAAACAGTGCCTGCCCATAATACATGCTCAGTAAATATTAGATAATGCAACAGGGAATTCAAAGTTTTCAGAGAAAATGAAAGATTAATTTCATTTGTTTTTTTCCTAAATATAGCCTTTTAAAAAATGTTCAAAATTCATAGCTTTCTCAAAATTAATATAGTTAATTTGATAATGATTTTTCTCATCACTCAGAAATTGAACTTAGTATTCACTAAGGTCTGATTGCCACATTAAAGCTTTGTAGGAATTCCACATGATATAGTAGCTGCATGGGCGCTGCCCTCTTCATATAAACAATAGAATTATGTCCATGTGAGCCTCAAAACAAATTTAAGACTTGGAAATTAGTAGCTATCATAGGGGCTGGAAAAACAGATCAATCACAGTGCAGGAAATATTAGCTTTTAGGCTGAGTATTCAACAGGTATCTTATTACTTTAGCCTTTCATCTGGATCTAGAAAATAGATATAGTTCAGGTAAAATACCTTACTATTTCCCCACCCCATATATCCTAAGTGGTGAGAAATAAGGAATTATTTTTCTGATATTTATTTTGTTCTTGTGCTCCTGTAAGTTTCTTTAGTTCTTCTTTTCTTCAAGTGGAACCCAACACAGTAATGAATGGATAGGCAACTTCACCTGCCCCCCACTTCCCACACACACCCACATAGAAACAAAGGAAGAGAGGTTTCCAGGATCTACGCCATTAACCATATGAAGAAATGAGAAAGGTGTTGCTTAGGGAATCTCCACATGCACCCTGCACGCAGGGAGATTGGTCTGCAGTCACCATCACGGGTCCCTCCCAGCAGAAGCAGCAGCAGCACCTGGAAGCTTGGGAGAAATGCAGGTGCTCAGCTCCATCCCATACCTCCTGAATCAAAATCTCTGGGGATGCAGCCCACCCTTCTTCATGATTCTCATCCACACTCAAGTCTGAGAACCACCTGTATGTGCCATTTCTGTATAAAATACAAGGTGACGTCTGTGGCTCAAAGGAGTAGGGCACCTGCCCCATATGCCATAGGTAACGGGTTCAAACCCAGCCTCAGCCAAAAACTGCAAAAAATAAAAATAAATAAATTAATTAAATGCCTCATAACTAAATCTTAAATGTAGTGGAAGGTCTAGCAGTATGATCGACTCTCCAATGTAAACTAACCCCTATCAACTTTATTTATCATCAAACATAATTAAGGTAGAGAAAATGGGTTCTTTATAAACATAAGAAAGCATTTTTCCCATAAATCTATTTAAAAGTCATTGAAAAAAGAAAGCTGACATAGCTAATAAAAAAAAAAAAAATTCAAAGTTAAATTGTCACAAAATTCAATCAAAAATCATCCCAGACAATGAAAGAGGGGTATACATTAAACCTATAGACCCCTCCTCACCAAAAAGGGAGCCAATAGCCACATGAGGAGCTGTGACTAGGAGAAGTTAAGACGTGCTGCAGGTATAAAATATACCAGATTTTTAAAAGTTACTATGTAAAAAACAATGTAAAATATCTCATTAACAATTTTTACATTTATCTTAATTATATAAGAAATGATTATATTTTTGATATATTGTATTGGGTTAATAAAATGAATAATTCTTTTTTTTTTTTCTTAAAGTAACATGGCCTCAGCCTAACTCACAGCAACCTCAAATTCCTGGACTCAAGCAATCCTCCTTCCTCAGACTCCCAAGTAGTTGGGACTACAGACACCCACCACCATGCTCAGTTAATTTTTCTATTTTTAGTAGAGACAAGTTCTCATGCTTGATAAAGTTGGTCCCAAACTCCTAATCTCACACAATCCTCCTGTTTTGGCCTCCCAGAGTGCTAGGATCACAGACATGAGTGCCTGTGAGCCAACACAACGGCCACTAAAACAGGTTCTTCAAATGACTTCCCTTGTTTCTATTCATAGACAATGTGGCTATGAGAAAATTTTGAAGCACACATGGGGTTGAATTATATTTCTATTGCACAGTGCTGCTACAGAGTACTCAGCTAGTCCTTATTAATAATTATTTCTTAATCCAAATAAAAAAGTCATATAAATTGGGGGGCACCTGTGGCTCAGTGGGTAGGGCTCCGGCCCCATATACTGAGGGTGGCAGGTTCAAACCCAGCCCCGGCCAAACCGCAACAAAAAAATAGCTGGGTGTTGTGGCTGGCACCTGTGGTCCTAGCTACTCTGGAGGCTGAGGCAAGAAAATCGCCTAAACCCAAGAGCTGGAAGTTGTTGTGAGCTGTGACACCACAGCACTCTACCCTACTGAGGGCGACATAGTGAGACTCTAAAGAAAAAAAGTCATATAAATTTCAACTTATATATATAAAAAAGAATGTGTCAAACTTTTTGTTTTTATTTTTGTTACTTACTATCCTAATTTCTTTTCTCCTCTTGCTCCCCAGCCTTGTAATGTGTTGTGGTTTTTTTTTTTTTTTGGCAACATCCGATCAAACTTCTGCAGCTGAGACCTCGCAGCCTGCTGGGTCTATTCAATTATCTCTCATTATCAATAAATATGAGGAAGACATCTGCAAAAATTAGAACTCATAGAAACTCATAACTAAAGGATGAAATGTTCCCACGTGATGTCTATGAGTGGCAGATGGCTGTGAGTTTGGAAAGAATATCAAAGGCAAAGGAAGAAGTCCCTGCAATGGAAAATAACTGGGCTTGTTGGGGGGACTGAGAAAACTCAATGTGACTAAAACTTCTGGAATAAACAAAAGTTGCAGGAGGGAAGAAGAGAAGGCGTAGGTCCAAACATCAAAGACCTCATAGGCATCTGAAGGGTTTGAACCTAATCTGTAGTACTATGGAAAGCTAGCTGGAAGGGGTTTTAAGCAGTAAGAGGATGAGTTATTTATGTTTTAAGAATGTCTAGGGCTAGGCGCAATGGCTCACACCTGTAATACCTAGCAATTTGGGAAGCTGAAGTGGGAGGATTGAGGTCAGGCTTTGGAGACCAGCCTGAGCAAAGCAAGACTTCTTCTCTACTAAAAACATAAAAATTAGCTGGGCTTGGTGGGGCACACCTGCATTCCTAGTTACTTAGGAGGCTATGACAGGAGGATCACTTGAGCTCAGGAGTTTGACATTACTGTGAGCTAGGCTGATGGCTACGGCACTCTAGCCCTCTGTCTCAAAAAACCCCCAAAATATCATCCTAAAAAGGAGCAATATGAAAACTGAGGGAGAAGTTAGCAGACTGTAGCAGTCATTCATGTATGTGATAATTATGGCTTGGATGATGTAATAACAGTAAAGGTAACAATAAGTGGAAAACGTAAGGCTCACTTAAAGGTAATGCAGTAGAGCCTCTCAGTAAGCCCAAGGGACTGTAACAAACTGGTCAACCTACAGAGGTGATCAAGATAAGAAACTAGGTCTATGGGACATAGGCCTACATGATATGTACACATAGTGCATGTCTGGTCCCAGCTAGTTGGGAGGCTGAGGCAGAAGGATCTCTTGATCCCAAGAGCTTGACCTTGCTGTGAGCTAGGCTGATGCTGACACCTGGGTGAGAGTAAGACATTGTCTTAAAAAAAAAAAAAAAAAAAAGAGTCTAATTCCCTTTGATTGAAATGCCTTACACATATCACCCTGTACCAGGACCTGACAATTTTCTCTCAATCAATGAACTACTGTTCCTGAGATATTTATTGCAAGATGGCTAAAAAGAAAACACAATTAATTATCCAGTGTTTTAAAACAGACTCACAAAGTGAGTGCACTCTTCCACACACCCATGATTCACAGTTGAATTCTTAGTGAAATTAAAGTTGAAAGGGTGGCACTCAGGCGGCGCCTGTGGCTCAGTGAGTAGGGCGCTGGCCCCATATACTGAGGGTGGTGGGTTCAAACCCAGCCCCAGTCAAACTGCAACAAAAAAATAGCCGGGTGTTGTGGCTGGCGCCTATAGTCCCAGCTACTCGGGAGGCTGAGGCAAGAGAATCGCTTAAGCCCAGGAGCTGGAGCTTGCTGTAAGCTGTGTAATGCTAAGGCACTCCACCAAAGGGCCATAAAGTGAGACTCTGTCTCTATAAAAAAAAAAAAGAAAGAAAGAAAAGAAAGGGTGGCACTCGACCAGCAGAGATCTCACAGACCACCAAGACTTGTAAAAAAGGTTTTTATTGGTGAAGGGGGGATGCTGCAGAGCAGCACCAAGGAGAGAAAAGGAGAGAAAGAGGAGAAAAGAGAGAGAGAGGAAAGGGGGGAGGAGGAGAGAGCAAAAGAGATGGGGAGAGAGCACACCCCTTTATATAAGTTCAGTTAGGGGGAGTCTTAGAATGGTGACAGGATGGTACAATAGACAATAAGGAGTTACTGCTCTGAGAGCCATTAGGGGCAGGCCATAAGTTTGAAATTTTCAGTGGGTGGGCAGCGCCTGTGGCTCAAAGGAGTAAGGAGCCACCCCCTTTTGCTGGAGGTGGCGGGTTCAAACCCAGCCCCGGCCAAAAACTGCAAAAAAAAAAAAGAAAAATTTTCAGTGGGTAGCTGTAATTTTTAATTTTTTTTATTATTAAATCATAGCTGTGTACATTAATGCAATCATGGGGCACCAGACACTGGTTTTATAGACTGTTTGACACATTTTCATCACACTGGTTAACATAGCCTTCCTGGCTTTTTCTTAGTTATTGTGTTAAGACATTTACACTCTACATTTACTAAGTTGCACAAATACCCTTGTAAGATGCACCACAGGTGTAATCCCACCAATCACCCTCCCTCCACCCACCTCCCCCTCCCTCCCTTCCCTTTCCCCCTTCCCCCTATTCTTAGGTTATAACTGGGTTATAGCTTTCATAAGAAAGCCATAAATTAGTTTCATAGTAAGGCTGAGTACATTGGATACTTTTTCTTCCATTCTTGAGATACTTTACTAAGAAAAATATGTTCTAGCTCCATTCATGTAAACATGAAAGAGGTAAAGTCTCCACCTTTCTTTAAG
>CAUYPK010124178.1:0-18701 GCA_963574355.1 Loris lydekkerianus | reverse complement strand
CTGGAAAATATTCTTCTAAGCAAAGTATCTCAAGAATGGAAGAAAAAGTACCCAATGTACTCAGCCCTCCTATGAAACTAATTTAGGGCTTTCACATGAAAGCTATAACCCAGTTACAACCTAAGAATAGGGGGAAGGGGGAAAGGGAGGGGAGGGAGGGGGGAGGTGGGACGAGGGAGGGGTGTTGATGGGATTACAACTGCGGTGCATCTTACAAGGGTACATGTGAAACGTAGTAAATGTGGAATGTAAATGTCTTACACAATAACTAAGGAAATGCCAGGAAGGCTATGTTAACCAGTGTGATGAAAATGTGTCAAACGGTCTATGAAACCAGTGTATGGTGCCCCTTGCTCACATTAATGTACACAGCTATGATTTAATAATAAAAAAAAAAAAAAACAAAAAACTAAACTAAACAGCAGAAGCAAACATTCCAGAAGTCTGAGGAAACTAGAGACAGCCAGCACACCCCGGAGGTGATCCCCGCAAGGATTAACTGATGAAGTGACTACTGGTGCCGCCTCCCAGCTCTCAGGTATGCGCCTCCTCTAAGCTGCATTAAGCTCCCCACCTCCCGGCTGCAGTCCTGCCCAAGCTTCAGGATCTATATCCAACTCCCTGTTTTCCATGATTGCATTTCTTATTTTATCGCTGGATATTATTCCTCTGCCCTTAACCCATCCATTATTTTTGTTCCTTTGACACTTGCCTTATTCAACTTTGGAGTCTCACTATTTCTGTATTTATCTTCTAGCCAGCTTTGTGCTTTTTCACTGGCTGTCCCTAAGCTTTATATATACTGAATGCTCCATAAATAGTTCTTGAATTTAATGTAATTAACACAGGGCAAAAATAATTTTTATCTCAGTAATAATACATCTGAAATAGATTATAAAGTTATGTTGACAACATCATGGCTAAAAAGAAATATTTTCTTGTGAAAAAAACATGAGCTGTATAAACAGATTACCAAAATATATCCCACATTCACCATATTTAAATACAGTCACACACTGCTTAACTAGAAGGATGATGTTCTGAGAAATGTGTCCTTGGGTGATTTTACTGTTGTTACTTACACCCAGACATTACGGCCTCGTACACACCCTGGCTGCATGGACCAGCCTATAGCTCCTAGGCTGAGCACACGTACATGTTACTGTACTGAATACTGGTGGGAACTATAACACCATGTCAAGTATTTGTGTATCTAAACATAGAAAAGGAATAAAAATACAGTGTGAAGGATAGTGGTAAACAGGTATAGGTCATTTACTATGAATGGAGCTTGCAGGCCTGGAAATTGCTCTGGGTGAGTCAGTGAGTAGCCGTGAAGGCCTGACACAGGGGCACTGCTGTAGGCTTTATAAATACTGTGCACTTAGGCTATACTCAATGTAAACAAATATTTTTTATCTTAGCTGGGTGTGATTGAGCATCCCTGTAGACCTAGCTACCTGGGGGTGCTGAGGCAGGAGGATCACTTTCAGCCCAGGAGTGCCAGGTTGCCAAGAGCTATGATCACGCTACTGCTTTCCAGCCTAAATAACAGAGAGAGACTCTGTCTCTAAAAAAAAAAAAAAAAGAAAGAAAAAAATTCTTTCTTCAATAATAAATTGATCTTAACAACTTTTTTACTTTATAATCTTTTAAACTTTTGACTCTTGTAATAACAGCTTAAAACAGCTTGACAAAAATGTATTTCTCTTATATTCTTATCTTTTTTCTATCTTTAATATTTATTTACTTAAATTTTTTTTTTTTTTTTTTTTTTTTTTTTTTGGTTAAAAACTAAGGCACACAAACACACACAAGAGCCTCGGCCTACACAGGCTCAGCTCATCACCATCGTTTTCCATCTCCACGTCTTGTCCCGCTGGAAGGTCTTCAGGGGGAAGAACACCCCTGGAGCTGTCCCCTCTTATGACAACAATGCCTTCTTCTGGAATATGTCCTGAAGGACCTGCCTGAGCTGGTTCACAATTAAATTTCCTTTGTTAAGTAGGAGTGTGCTATGAAATAAGGATAAAAATACAGCACAGGGAATATCTAAGTAGCAGCAAAGCCATTTATTAACACTGTGACATATCACACACTGACGACATTGTGTGTGTTCTGCTGTGTATCCACGACATGGGCCACTTGGGAGGCCTATTCACACCGGCATCATCACAAACATCAGTAATGTGTGGCACTGCAACTTTGGCACAGTGACAGTGTCACTGGGCAGTGGGGACTTTTCAGCTCTGTCCTAACTCCTGCGACCACTGTAGCATATGCTGGTCCTCATTCACCTAAATGTTGGAGTGTGTGACTGTACAGCAAACTTGCATAAGAAGAGACAGCTCACTAAACAAACCCTGTGAATCTTGATTCAGATTTCAATAAGAATTTATAATAAATAATTTATTCTGGCACTTTTATACATTATATGCACATGGTGAGCCAATGTAAGAGGATAAACTACATAAAAGTCATAGGCCTGTTTTAATATGGGAATGAAAATTATTAACTTATGTTAACAGTAAAGCAGACTTGGATACATGTATGCATTAGGATGATCTACAATTCAGACTCCTCAGTAACCTGTGATTCATTTTTGTGATGTTTTATATGTCCTTTCAACTTTGATTATTTCTCTAATTTTGTAATAAAAAAAATTCAAGCCAGGTTACTAGAATTCTTACATTCATTTTCTCACCTCCAAGAGGTATTAGGTGTTGGGTTTGATTCCATCAGGAGAAGAGACTGGTAAGGTTTAGCTCTTCACTAGTGGGTATGACCCTGAGGGTCCCACCCTTTCCTTTGTGGCCTCAGGGGGCAGAGCCTACAAGGGTTCCAGAAAGCAACTTTCACATAGTGACCAGGATCAGGAATCGGCCCTCTTCCTGCATGACCTCTAGGAGTCTGCACTTGACAAGTCATTCCTGTCCAACCCACAACATACTCACAGCCTAAGTAAATGGTATGTATTTTTATAGTGTCCTTACAGGTGTCTAGAAGTTCCACCAAACCGTGACTGTCAGGGTTACTTCTGTGAATAAGACATGGCCAACATGTGCAGCAGGGTCCTCATCTGTGTCCAGGGCAGGAGGTGTCCAGCCAAGGCAAACACAAGGTGCGCTCTGCAGAGCCAGAGTCGCCACAGGAACCTGCTGCAGGAGGACAGAGGGAGGGAATGTTCTGGGAGGAGGCTCCTGAAAGTCAGGGGCTAAGACCCACTGCCCAAGGGAAGGCAACTTTATACCTCTGCTCCTTCTCCAGCCGTGAGTCCACTCTCTCACCAAGAAGCCTGAGCTCAGTTCTTGTTGCCTGAGCTTTCAGGATGTCAAGGTCATGGAAGAGTTACAAAGTCCCTGGGAATTAGGTATCTACGTCCATATTCTTTGATAAATTCCTCCCGTTGCTGAAGAAACAAATACACAGGTTCCTTTTCTTACCTTCCTCCCCCAGGCACCTTGGTTTTTTTGGCAACATCACCTTCCCTGCTCTGTGAGAATCTAGTAAGGTTTGGGAGGGTAGAGTGTTTGCGGCTTGTCAGATGCTGTATCAGGGGCTGTGTTTCTCACCCCTGCCTTTGCCTTCTACTTCCAGGCAAAACTGGAGTGTGAAATTTTCCCCTAAGATCCCACCTCTTCACTTTCGGTTAGTGGTCTTCCCTTCCTTTTCCTTGCAAGCCAACCCCAGGCTACCCAGGACTACTTATAATAAAACATTTTAGTCTTGAAAGGAATCTTAAAAATCACCTATTGTAACCACTAGTCAGATTCTCCTTGAAATCATAGTCCAAATTGCCCATACTTAAAAGCTAACTGTTTTAGGTATTCAGCTGAAGGAATCCATGCCAACAGCTAGCAGGAGATTAAAGGACATTCTTGAGCCTTTCTCTCCTCTCCCAGGCAACCAACATATATTTTAATTGCAATTCGCTAAAGATCATGTTTCACTCAATATTTCAGGTAAGGAGAGAAGAAAGGAAGAGAGGAGAGGATGGTATAATGAGAGGATGAAGGGGTGCTGCTGTTTTTTGAGCAAGGGAGGCATTTATTCATTCTGCACATAAGCTTTGACCCCACTTATTAGTTTGAATGATCAGGAAAAACAACTTCCTTAGAGTGATGTAGAGAAAGAGCAAGGATTTAAGTAGTAAGAATGTAGTTCTCAGTTATTTAAATTGGAACCTAACCTGGAAAATCATAATGAAGTGTTCCAAGGGACCATTTCTGACCAAGGATGGGAATGTCATCACGTATTCCTCTGTAAAAATACACTCCTTTGCATACTTAACTCTCAACAATCATAAAAGCATGCTTCAGGCTTGGTGCCTATAGCACAGTGGTTACGGCGCTGGCCACGTACACTGAGGCTGGCAGGTTCAAACCCAGCTCAGCCCAGCTAAACAACAATGACAACTGCAACAAAAATAGCCAGGTGTGTGGTGGGCACTTGTAGTCCCAGCTGCTTGGGAGGCTGAGGCAAGAGAATCGCTGAAGCCCAAGAGTTGGATGTTGCTGTGAGCTACGCTGTCCCAGCTCTCAACCAAGGGCGACATAGTGAGACTCTGTGTCAAAAAAAAAAAAAAAAAAGAAAGAAAGAAAAGCATGCTTCAACACAGTAAGGCATCATGAAATAAGTTTCTATGAAAATAAGATGCTTTATTAAATTGTATGTTGGACACTTCTCATTTCTAAATGTTCAATGTCTTTATTGGTAAAAAATAATCAAATATATTAAAACTATAAATTATGGCTGGGCACAGTGGGTCACCCTGTAATTCTAGCACTCTGGGAGGCTGAGGCAGGTAGATTCCTTGAGGTCAGAAGTTCAAGACCAGCCTCAGCAAGAGTAAGACTCTGTTTCTACTAATGATACAAAAACTAGCTAGGCATTGGGGCTGATGCCTGTAATCTCAGCTACTTAGGAGGCTGAGGCAAGAGAATCACTTGAGCCCATGAGTTTGAGGTTGCTGTGAGCTGTGATGCTATGGCACTCCACCCAGGGTGATAGAGTAAAACTTTGTCTCAAAAAACAACCAAAAAACCCAACTAAAAATTATAGTATATACTTAAGATGTACAAGATGATGTTTGTTCTACATAGTAAAATGGTTAGTTATAGTCAAAAAAATTAACATATCCACCCTCTCACATGGTTACCCTTTATGTGTGGGGTAGGCAAGAGCACATCATTGTACTCTGAGCAAAACTTACCAATGCAATGCTGACTTCAGTCCTTGTGCTGTATGTGAGATCTCTAGGCCTGTTCATCCCATGCGTGTAAACTGTGCATCTTTTGACCTACACCTCCCCATTTCTTCCCCACCCACCCCTTCCAAACATTACATTTGGACAAAGCAATACTTTTCCTTTTTGTTGTTGGTATTGCTTTTTTTTTGTAGTTTTTGGCCAGGGTGGGGTTTGAATCCACGACCTCCAGGGGCCGGCACCCTACTCCTTGAGCCACAGGCGCTGCCCTGTTGGTATTGTTTTTAACTTTGAAAAGTTAGTTTCACATTTCACTTTTACCAGATTATGATCCTATGAGACAGATGGTATTAATAACAAATAAACAGCTGGAGAACCACAGGAGGGGCACAAAGAGGCTGGCTCAAGCCAGAGAGTTGGTCAGGGACTAGCTAGTCACGTGCAGAGCCACACCCAAGCTCTCTTTCGTCCCCAGATATATTTTGAGTGGACTGTGCCTCTTTGTGGGTTCTTGCTCAGGTCCTCCTGATGGTCTTTACAGAATAGAAACTGACTGCAAAAGAAATGCATCTGCTGTCTTTCTCCTTAGCGTGGCACACATCCTTCCCCTCCACGAGACAGAAGCCACAAGTGTCACTCTGCCACCTTCGTCATTGGACGAACATTTACAAGTGATGTGAGTGCTAAACCCCACAGTTTTTAAAAGCACTCCTATGATGTATAAATATGCTGCCTTTATCTAAGGCCTTTGTTCTTCTGATACAGAAAGTGTGATGAAAGGATAAAAGGAAACCATATTTTCTCTTTTAGAAAGCATTAAAAATGTCTTCTCCAGTAGTTATTACACTAAAGATTCTCTAACAACATATGCTTAGTGATAATTTTGTCTTGTAGAAATATGAATGTTTTCTAATGGAAGGCATTTAAAATGCCTTAGTTGGAGAATAATTCAAAGCAAAGCCCTCTTGGAGTCATGGCAACATCTATCAGGTGGCGTTATGTTTCCAATGGTCTTTTAGTCTGTCCTCCACATTCAAGGGAGCTTACGTCCAACCTATAATTATTTTCTTCTAATTGGAGTAATTCATGGTTAATTATTCAAAATGATTCCTCTTCAAAATCAAATCCATTTCTTGTCATGATATTAAAAAAGATACAAATAAAATATTATCAAAATGTAAATTTATGTCAGAAGAGAATATATTTTTTTAATTTTCTTTAAATAGCATGAAAATCTTTCTCCACCAGCAAAGGTCTCACAATTCTCTTCTTTGATTAATTTGAACTAGTGAAGGGGAAACTGAACATTAAAATGATGACTATAAATGTTTTTGAGAATTATTCAGGATCAGTTGAATTAACGGCATCAGGGTGAGCAGTTTCCTATATTCTTGTAGAAACAATAAAACTGAACAATGGCTAAGGCTAACCGTACACTCATTAGCGTGGGACCCCGGGCATCTGAAGCTGGACTTGAGTCACTGTGTCTCTTGGGGACTCTTATTTGGATTCTGCTGATGAGTGAATCTCTTTTTCGTGGGATTGTCCTGCCTCGTATATCCTCTCTTCAAGACGTAATTCTTTATTCTGTGTTCGCCTGGAGAAGCCTTGCTGTCTCTAAATCAGGATCATGTTTTGCTGCGCCCTGCCCCTCTCCCCGCTCTGACTACACTTCCCCATTTTGCTTTATTCTGATTATTGTCTGAGACTCAACTGTCTCACCAAGAGGGGAGGTGTTCCTCTGCCCAAGTAACTTTTAGGTAATAGCAATTAATATACATCTGCTCTGCGTAGGCAAAGTTTCTGCATGCACTTACTGAGTGCCTTCAGCGTGCAAAGCCTGGGAGTAATTTGAAATGTCAACTGTGTATGACATAAAGACTTCCACCAGATTCAAATAAACACAGGAGAATAAAGTTATAGAAACACGTAAATGGAAGCATTATAAAAAAAGGAACTTTGGAAATGGCAGCTACTCCTGGGATTCGGAAGACAAGAAAATTATAAATCTGGGAAATGCTAAATTTATTACTAGAGAAAAGTAAGCTGCTTCCAGTTTGACTAGGACTGAGCAATGTCATCTTCTTCATCTTTAACTTATTAATAAAACTTTTTAACTTAGTTAATTTTCTTTTTTCCCCTGTTATAGACTAAATACAAATTCCTATGTGGAAGTCTTAACCCTCCATGTGGTAGTTAGTAGGTAGGGCCTTTGGCAGGTAATTATTCACCAGAGCAGAGTCCTCATAGATGGGATCAGCACCCATGTAAGAAGAGACGTAAGAGCTTACTGCTCTCTCTGCTCTGCTTTCTGCCTTGTGGAGACACGAAGGGAAGACAGCCACCTGCAGGCCAGGAAGCTCTCACCACACACTCCACCTGCTGGCTCTGTCACCCAACCTGCTGTGCAGCAGCCAATCACGGCTCCATGTAGCCTCAAATTCCTGGGCTTAAGTATCCTCCTACCTCAGTGTCCAAAATAGCTGAGACTACAAGTATTCACTACCACACCTTTTTGTAGAAATTGGGGTCTCACTATGTGGTCCAGGCTCATCATAATCTCTGCTGACATCTCGAGCTTTGACTTCCCATCCTCCAGAGCTGTGAGAAATAGATGTTTGTGGTTTAAGCCACTAAGTCTATGTTAATTTGTTCCAACAGACTGAACCAATTAAGACATCCTCTCAGGGAGAATGCAGCTAAACTTTCCTTGCAAAAATTAATTTTAAAACATTTTGCTTAAACATCCAGATATTCACAATAGCTATGACAGAAACTAGTGTGTGTGGGGGGTGGGGTGGGGTGGGGGGAACCAGTTAAGTGTCTTAGTTCACCCAAGGAATAAACCTGTATTCTTTGAAGCCAGTAAGATCTGGGGAATGTGCAAATTTTACTGGCTATTTTTGAGCCTTTGAT
Source organism: Loris lydekkerianus (assembly GCA_963574355.1). Classification (NCBI taxonomy): domain Eukaryota; kingdom Metazoa; phylum Chordata; class Mammalia; order Primates; family Lorisidae; genus Loris; species Loris lydekkerianus. The sequence continues at coordinate 10,579 of CAUYPK010124178.1, read as the reverse complement.
CTCTTGCCTTTTTTGTACTTTCAGGTACTTTAAATTAACCCTGAGTTTTATCAGAGATATATGCACCTAGCTTAGAAAGCTGAGATAATAAAAAAAAAAAACGGAAAACAAAGAATGTTTTCTCACTCCCTGGCACATCTCAGAGGCCATAGAAATCTGTTTCTTCTGGCATTTACCTGAATGTTTCTAAATAGTCTTCTAATATGTCCACGTCCTGACACATCAATGTCAAGTATTGTTGATTGGTTACTTGTTATGGTGCAGCTACTTATAACCACAAGGACAAGACACCTCACCGTCACTAAGGCCTCAGGCTTCCTCTCCCTGACCCTGCATCCTTACAGGCTCGGCCACATCCTCGTGCCACCACCAGCTGCTTTTCCAGAGCTGTTCTCAGCAGGTTCTATCCAGGTCTTATTGGCCTGAACTAAGTCACATGACCACATGAGTGGGGGAAAACCAGCATTTCATCTTTCCAGCCTCCATACTAAAGAACGCAAAGGAAAAGGGGGCTGGGGTGGGAATTCAGGTCCCAGCTCAGTGTCTGCCACAGTAGCCATTATGACTTTTCAAATGCCTCCATAGATCTGTTTAAAGTCTTTTGTATTTTCCGACTGTTTTAGCATGTCACAAAACATATCAGAATGCTTTTCAATGTTTTCTGTGTAGTGGTACACATAGAAATAAACATGTGTGCAGTTCCGTGTGGGACATGGGAGGAGGGTGTTAAGGCCTAAGACTCTGACTTTGCAGGCCCCACCCAGCCGCTCCCAGGGCGAGGGAAGCACTTTTTGTAACCCAGTCCCAGCTCCCCGCGTGTCTGCCTCTGATCCAGCCTGGGTTTCTGGGGCACACACGTCATCCAGGACTTCCTCCCCTTCCTCTGTTCCATCTCCTGCATCCTTAATCTCCTCTTCCTTGGTTTGCTCTAGTATTTTACCAGTGCCCAGATTCTGGTACTTTATTTCTGAAAAATGTCCACAGGAGGTGAGTATTTTGAATGCCTGTGTGTGTCGTGATGTCGTTCTCAGGCCTTCTGAGTTTGGACACTAGCATCTTTCAGCCTTCAAGGCCACTCTTGAAGTGAGTCTAGTGTCCAACTTTTTTTTTTTTTTTTTTTCCCTCTGCTACAAATTGAAAGAATAAGAGTTGCCTTGGGCCACACAGTAAATACACAATCACTAAGGAAAGCTGATGAGGAAAACACAAGTCCATGCATACAACTCGGGATTTCCAACACCACAGAGGAGCAAGGCCGTCCTCAAAAAACCAGCAGGAGGCTTATGGGTGCAGGTTGGACACCTGTGCATAGAGTCTGCTTTTTTTTTTTCTTGTGGATTTTAAGATCTCTTTTTTATACCTAGAGAATTATAAAGTTAATGTGTATTGGTATAAGTCTTTTTTCAGGTATTATACTAAGAACTTGATAAATCTTTTTAATGTGGAACTTGTTCCATATTAAATATTAAATTTGAGATTTATTTATATTAGTCTTTTGGTAATTTTCTCTAATAATTTTTTTCTGTTCTCTCTTTCTTTTTGAAGAGACTCCTATTTGTTGGGTGTTGGAAAGACACCCTGAATTGCTTTTCTAATTTTCTATTATTTTTTCATATTTTTTGCCTCATTTTCTGATAGAATTTCTCAACATCATCTTTCAGACTTCTATAGACTCTAAAACATTATTGTTTTCTGCTGATCATTTTTATAGTACCCTGTTCTTGTTATATGAACCCAATATCCATTCTTACTTCTCTGAGAATATTTATTGTAGATTTTCTCTGAAGTTTTCTTCTGGCATCCAATGCAGATTCATCTTTAGGTCATGAGGTCTCTATCTAGGTCATTAGAGATAACACAACTCTAATTCCTGTGTGTTCTTTTTTTCTATTTCTCCTTTTTGATTTCTCTCATTCCTTTTAGAGATTTGCCTCAAGCCTCTAGGCCATCTCCATGATCCTAGGCTACTTCTTCCTGTTGATGATAAATCCAAGTCACTATCTAAAAGCTCTTTGGAAGATGTGTGCTGATGGGCATGTGTTGTGGGGGGCGTAGGCTGTTGGCTGGGGAGTTTCACTGGAGCTGGAGTTTGTGTTGGAGGACTTCCAGGTTTCAGTATTAGAGGCTCTTGTCTATAGGGATGCCTTGTTTCTCTAGAAAAGAGTCTCCTGCTTAGAGGGCAAAAGCCTGGCAGGTGTGATTGTAAGGACAGGAGGGGTAGGCACACCTCTTGTTTTCAGTTCCAACACTGGCTCCAGCACTGGAGGTTCCTACGTGAGCTACGTTTAGAGGATAAACCTTTTATCTCCTGTAAAGGAGGTAATTGAGGACACAGAAACTTCCAACTTTCCACTATTCTGCCTCCCAGGATAGCTGGTGCCTCTGAATCCTGAGTCTTCCCTGAGTTCTGCTGAGTGAATTCCCCTCTTCCTGAGATTCTCTTCTGCAGGTACTTGGGTTACACCCTCCAGCCACTGTTTCACTTGTTTTATGTTTTCCAAATTGCTGATGTCTCTCAATATTGTTGCCTTCTCTCATTCCTTTTGTTTTTATGGGTCTACACTTAAAAAAAAATACCTTTAACTGACGTTGTTGTGAGGTTTGAGAAGATTCTGATCTGTCTAATAATCTGCCAGATGTAACAAACTGTTCTTAATGAACTTTATAAATATAAATAAAGGCACATGTATGTGTTTCCTTGAGTTTCCTTTAAAGCTGCAAAGACTTACTGAGGTTGGTGAAACATGGAGGAATCACTGACAAGGGGCTGGGCTGGGCACTGCGCACTCATGTCAACCTGTCCTCACTGGTATTATCACTGTCACATGCAACATGAAAGATTATTGTTTTATTCTTTTTTAAAACAATACACATGCCTTCTAGAAATGTTGTACTCTTTTTAAAATTAGCTTATACAGTTGCAGGCTCCAAGTAGGTACTGATGTCACATAGCCACAGGCATTCAGAAAAAAGAAAGGATGAGATAGGAAATGGACCATTAACATTTTTTTGACCATTTCCCTACAGAAATAAAGCTAGAAAAAAAAAAAAAAGCTTCTTCTCTTCACCCCATAGTAAATTTTTCTATGAAAAATTCTCAAATATTTTCTATTTGGGGTGTTGTATTATAGTAACTGGGAGAAGATTGCATAATTTTTCTTTCTTTAAAAGGGAGAATCATTCTTTCTTTAACATAAAAAAAAATAGTAGCATTAATCTGTGCTATGTGTGTCTCAGTATCACCTCAAAATACTTCTTAGCGTTGAATGAAATTATTCCATGCAGGCTCAAGCTTAGGTAAATGTCAGAATAAGTTTATGTGGACAGCATAGTGCTATGTCCTCAAATACCCTAAATACAGAACACTCTTTTTGTGTTTGCAAAAGTAATTTCATATCATCTATATTTGACATTTAGTATGAAATATGGCATCCTGTTTATTAGGAGAGTGTTTTCTTTTAACAGCTAATCATATAATTAAGAAAACCTTTTGTATTACTTGCTTTTTGTAGTTTTCTAGGTACACAAGGAAGCAAGTGGAAAGGCTGAAAGTAATAATGGAATAATTTTTAAAATCAGTAACTATCTGGAAAATTTCTTTGATACGCAATTCTGAAAATTATTGTTGATTTTGGTCTGGATTTTTGGCTTGATATTTAAATGACTAATATTCAAATTATTACCTATCTGGATGAATGTCAAAAGAGCTAAATAATTTTACTCATGACACTGTTTAGACAAAGTATTAAGGACTGGGTAAATGTACAACTATAGATTTTCACATGATATATTTTGGGACATCCAGCCCATGAAATAATTTGTAGCCATTTAACATGATATTGTAGAAGACCAGCTTTCAGATGTGGCATGATAAAATAAACTCATGTATCTGATTAGAGTTACAGCTAACAAGGCAGCAACTGTGTGTATCTAAAAGCCATTCTCACCTATACTACAGCATGATTGTCAAAATTTGAGCACATCCTTTGAATTTTTTGTACGTGAATATGTGAGTTGCTTGGGGAAGAAAATAGAAAATTAGGAAAGAATATTTGATATGATAAGTAATACAGAATAACTAAACACAGAAGAAAATGAGCTGGATTGCCACCTCATGGTATATACATAGAATTGCAGGCATTCACTTAAGGTATATTACGTATTGTATTAGACGAATGGTCAAAGAAATTTAGGATTAGGAGAACAGTTAAAAAGTATAAATTGTCTGCTTTGAAAACAGAGAATTGGCTAACATTGGATGCAATTACTTTTTACCTTTCTGAGGCTTTATTTTCTTTTTTCAGTTACTGGCCATGTAATTTCTCTTTTCTCCTTTTGTTACTCTAGCAGAGTTAAGGTCAGCCAATGTGTTTTTAGTCTTCATATTTGAATCTGAGGCAGTACAATTCTCATTGAGGGTTCTTGGGGAACTTCATTTTAGTTATGTTTTAATAAAGTCTAATTTATATTGACTTCTGGGACAGCATGGCATTCCCTAACTGATAAATTATTTGGGTTTACTTTTTTATGGAGGGATTTTAATTTAATATGATAGAGTCAACTGTTGTTTTTCAGGTTTTATATGCATGCCTGGAAGGCTTATAATAACTTGCAATAACAAACAAAATGAATGTGACTTTTAGGGTAGACACTCTTGCAATTGATATTTTTACCCACTCATGATGTTTATTTGTTTTGCCAAAATGTGAAGTGCATTCTTTCCATCCTTGGGGAATAAAAAGTAATGGAATTTCAACTTACTAGAAAGTTGTGAGAAAGATTCCATAGTTAAAATGAAAATAATTCATATAGATATATTTCTTGCTTGCTAGACATATGATTTTTGCATAACTCACAAAAAATATAAGATTTTTTTTCTTTATTCAAACAAATTCATTTGCCTTTCTGCATAAAGTAGTTAGGGATTAAGGAGTGATAGGATATTTTAAAAATATATTAAGTAGCAATTAAAGTATACATGAACAAAAATCCTCCACAGGAAATTATATTATTTTAACTTTCAAAACTGTGTATTTCTGATACTGAAGAATAGGATTTTGGACACAGAAATTATTTTGATAAATGATAGAATTCTGCCTATGGCTACAGAAGAAACAAGAACAAGGAACATAAAAATAGGGAATCTACAAATAAATTATGTTGTGATTATTTTCTTGCATAGCATTTAAGAACAACTTTGAAAAGATCCAGTGTGCTCAGAAACTGCTCAAATTGACATGGTTCCTTAAGAGAAATATCAGGACAACTCTTGTATAGTGATGAGGCATTACTGAACAATGTTTTTGGTTGATAAACAGTAATATAAATTTGAGATTGAATGCCCTTTTCAAAGGAATAGGTCACTCCTGTGAAAATATGAGACAGGCATTTAAGTCTGTCTCTCATTCCCTGACACAGAGCCTCTTCATGTTTGTGCGTTAGTCAACTTGACACCTCAAGGAGCCTCAAATTTTATGAAGATATCAGCATGCTGGTAACATTTTTGAAAGACATATTTTTTTTAAAAGTCTGTATCTTACTTTGCCAAGACTGAATGTATTACAATTTTTCATGATGGTTATAAGGCTGACAAAATACAAAATGGGTTGTAGGAGGAATGGTGGTAGCAGGTGTAGTGTGGTGAAGAGATGGAAGAGGAGGATTTCAACAAGTTGCTGCAGTGATTAATGCTTAATGTCAGTCCTACAGAAACAAAAGCAATAGCTAGTGTTTATTAAGCTATGCCAAGAACATGGGAAATAAAAGCTCTGTGTTACAGGTTCTTCATATTACTGAGGCTCAGTGATTTTATTCATCTGAGTTTACTCTTTCTGTATTTAGGCACACCTCATTTTCTTGTGCTTCACAGATATTGTGTATTTTATAAACTAAAAGTTTGTGGCAACCTTGCATTGAGCAAGTTCATCAGTGCCATTTTTCTAATAGCATGTGCTCACTTTTTGTCTCTATCATGGCTTGGTAAATTTTGCAACATTTCAAATGTTTTCATTATTATTATAATATCTGTTATAGTGATCTATGATCAATGGTCTTTGATGTTACTACTCTAATTGTTTTGGGGCACCACAAACTGCAGCCATAGAAGATGATGGACTTAATCAGAAAGTATTGTGTATATTCTGACTGCTCTACAGACCATCCATGATCCACCCCCTATAGCCCCCCGTCTCTCTCCCTCTCCTGGAGGCCTCCCTACTTCCTGAGACACAACAATGTTAACATCAGGCCATTTAATAACCCTACAGTGGCCTCTAAGTGTTCAAGTGAAAGGAAGAGTTCCATGTTCCTCACTGTAAATCAAAAACTATGAGTAAACTCAGGGTGGAAGGCATGTCAAAAGCCAAAATAGGCTGAAGGCTAGGCCTCTTGTGCTAGGTAGCTGGCCAAGTTGTGCATGCAAAGGAAAAGTTCTTGAAGGAAATTAAAAGTGCTGACTCCTGTGAACACATGAATGACAGGAAAGCAAAATAGCCTTATTGCTGAGATGGAGAGAATTTGAGTGGTCTGATGTAAGATCCAATCAGCCACAACACTCCCTTAGGCTTAGGCAAAGACAAACCCGGAGCAGTGCCTACCTCTCTGCAATCCTAGGAAGCTGAGAGACCAGAGAGCTGCAGAAGAGTTTGAAGTTAGCAGAGATTGTTTCATGAGATTTAAGGAATGAAGCCATCTCCAGAACATAAAAGTGGGAGGAAAAGCATTTTCAATGTAGATAAACAGGCTTCTATTGGAAGAAGATGCTATCCAGGGCTTTCATAATTAGAGAGAAGTTGATGCCTGGCTTCAAAGCATCAAAGGACGGGCTGGCTCTAATGTTAGGTGCTAATGCAGCTGGTGACTTTAAGTTGAAGCCACTGCTCACTTACCATTCTGAAAATCCTAGAGTCTTAAGAATTATACTAAATCTACTCTGCCTATGCTATATAAATGAAAAAACAAAGCCTGGATAACAGCACATCTGCTTATGGCATGGTTTACTGAGTATTTTTAGCCCACTATTGAGACCTGCTGCTCAGAAGAAAAGATTTCTTTCAAAATATTACCACTCATTGACAATGTATCTGGTAATCCAAGAGCTCTGATGGAGATCCATGAGGAGATTCATGTTGTTTTCATGCCTGCTAATGCAACTTCCTTTCTGTAGCCCATCAGTGATGAGTAATTTTGACTTTTAAGTTTTATTGTTTAAGAAATACATTTTATAAGGCTCTAGCTGCCATAGGCAGTGCTTTCTCTAATGGACCTGGTCAAACACAACTGAAAATTTTCTGGAAAGGATTCACCTTTCTGGATTTCATTAAGAAGATTCATGATTCCTCAGAGGAGGTTAAAATATCAACATGAAGGTGGTGATTTCAATTCACATGGGTGACTTTGAGGTGTTCAAAACTTCAGAAAATGTAATTGCACATGGGGTATAAATATTAAGAGAACTAGAATTAGAAGATAAAACTGGAATGAATAAGGAGTTACTTTTTATAGATTAGAAAAGATAGTGGTTCCTTGAGATGGAATCTACTCCTGTGAACATTGTTGAAATGATAAAAAAGGATTTAGAATATTCATAAACTTAGTGGATGAAGCAGCTGCAGTGTTTGAGAGGATTGACTCCAATTTTGGAAGAAGCTCTATTGTTTGATCTGCTATCAAATAGCATCATGTGCTACAGAGAAATCTTTTTCAAAAAGAAGAGTAGACTCAATCAATGCTGCAAACTTCGCTGCTGTCTTATTTTAAGAAATTGACACAGCCACCCCATCCTTCAGGAAGAACCACCCTGCTCCATCAGAGGCCATGGACAGCAAGGCGAGACCCTCCACCAGCAGAAAGATTTCACCTTACTGAAGGCTCAGATGATTGTTAGCATTTTCTAGCAATAATGTATTTTAAAATTAAGGTATATACATTGATTTTCACTATGGAGCACTTAGTAAATTACAACATAGTGTAAATACAACTTTACATGCAGTGAAAAGCCAAAAAATTTGTGTGACTCAGTTTATTCTTATTCTTACTTTACAGTGGGACTGAACCTGTGATATCTCTGAGGTAAGCTTGTGTATGATACACACACACACACACACACACAGAGGGGACCCTAAAAATGGATACACATTTTAAGAACAAGAAAAACAATATTAAAATTGTCATACTCAAGTCAGTTTGACTTTGCAATTACAGGAGATATAAGATACAATGTACACAATAACAAACATTATCAGTATACATTGAGTATTATAATTTCAATACAAGTTTTTCCTTTCTAAAAATGTGTATACATTTTTGGTACCCTCCGTATATAGGCATTGCCTATCTCATAGATTATCATGAGGATAAAGTCATATATATTCAAAAGCCATTCAAGTTTACAAAATTATTTATTACTGTACAAAATTATTCAAAGTTTACAATCCATTGGTGGATGAACTGAGGGACAATGAAAAATCTTGCAGGAATTAGCCTGTTCTCGGAGTGACGGACACACTAGAGAGAAAATTCTATATCATAAAAATGGAGTGAAGATGGGAGGAGACACGGCTAATGCAGATGTCTTCACCGTTGTTTAAGACTCCTGGGGTTCCATACGTGGCAAACCAGGCCAAGGAGGATGCAAGAGCAAAGGCTGAAGTGGGGGTACAGGCCTGTGTGTTTGAGGAAGAGAAAGCCAGCCAGCAAGGTAGACATGGAGGAGGAGGTTGACAGCACCTTCCTGAACACCTGACCACATCCTCATCACTTTCCTTGGAACTCTCTATTCACTTTGCTTTTTAAGTATATAATCTTGTATTGGTCCACTTTAGGTGTGTGGCACACATTTTTACTGAGTGCTCTTTGATAGATTCCATATTTGGAATCTATATCTTAAGACTCCTTGGTATTTTCCACAGCACTTAGTAGAATGCTTAGTAGAATGTATAGCAGGTATACAACAGGTAGTATAGAAGTTGTTTATGGACCCCAATTATATGAAGCATTTTTTCTAGCAAAACAGAATAAACTTAAGACTGGTAGAGGCGAATGTCTCAAATAGGAGATGACCCTGTAGATTAGCTTATCTGATCAGTGATTAGTAGTTTCACACTAGGGCCTTTGGGTCTTTTGTATCACTGAACCTCTTCCCATGTTGATATCTAACAGAGTTCATTACATGACTTGGAGTTCATTAAAAGTATGTTGAAACTCATCAAATGTACACTTAAGATTTGTTTATGTCATTGTGTCAGAGTAAAAATCTGCCAGACAGGGCCATAGAGGCTGAATATATGGGATTGAAAATTGGGTGCAGATGTTAAACAACCAGTAGCAAAATCTAACCAGGGGGACTGATAACTGCAGATGAGAGCCACCTTCAGCCAGCCTTACAGCTGTCTCTGCCACCTGACATAAACTTTGACTAACTACAATATCACTTACATTGTGGTTTTAAAATTTCTCCCCCCTTGAAATTATTATGACAGTTCTGAAACAACCATATACAATTCTGTGTAAAAGTGGGAGGGAACCAAATTTCAGGAATCACTACTCGAATTCTTAGTAAAAGCCTTGGCCTTGACTATTATTCTTCCCAATTAGCAAAAAACTACAAAAGATCTAAAACCACTTCCTCCCAGTGAGCTGCTCTTTTTCAAGCCTGCTCAATTCCTTTTTAAGAGTATAGTTTCTCTTGCAATAAAAGCTATTATTTGATTGGTTTACATGACGTGCCTTGAGGTTCTTTTCTCAACCAGTCACCAAGAACTTGGAAAAACCTCCACTTGGAAGCCAGTAACAAATGAATACAAATTCCTCTTTTGGAGAAAAAAGAACTTGCATTCTAGTTAATGATGTGAGCACTGAAGTATTTAAAGAAAAGACACTGATAGCTGACCTTGAAATGCATCGAAAAATAAGATGGAAAGATGGAGAGAGGTGTGAAAAGGCAGGAGGGTAAAGTGGTAGAATCAAGGTGATGAGTATCTGGGTATCTATTGTGAAATTATTTAAACTTTTCCATATCTTTGAATTTCTCATGATAAAATATGGGGAAAAGGTAGTTGAAAGTGATAACTAAAAAAATAAAATTATTTAGTTCATACCCCTTTCACTTTGAGTGTTATGTATCTGAACTTTCAGAAAATCTTCTAATCCGTACATAGGAAACAGATTTACTCTATTAACTTATGACTTTGAAAAGTGCCCCAGAAAGTATTGAGATCAATTTGACTTCCCATTGCATTCATAAGTTATAAGTTTGGTTTGGTTCACTTATATTTTTAAAATAATAGTTATGTCCCTGATAAAATTTTCTTATATATAAAATTCATAAAAAGTTAAGACAAATTATTAAAAATTGTAGTGCTTTGTGATGTTTATTGATAATTGATTTTTAACATTATATGTTACTTATTGGAAAGTACATCCTGACCTTAGCCTTTCATCATGGGTGATGCCAAAAAGTACAGTCGGCAGAATGTACCAAAATCATGGGTGATGCCAGAAAGTACAGTCGGCAGAATGTACCAACATCGTGGGTGATGCCAGAAAGTACAGTCGGCAGAATGTACCAACATCGTGGGTG
>CAUYPK010124176.1:0-53586 GCA_963574355.1 Loris lydekkerianus | reverse complement strand
CTTGAGACCCTGGGATAAAACTGACTTGGTCATGATGTATAATTTGTTTGATGTGTTGCTGGATTCTGTTTGTTAGGATCTTGTTGAATATTTTTGCATCTATATTCATTAGTGATATTGGTCTATAATTTTCTTTTCTTGGTGGGTCTTTTCCTGGTTTGAGGATCAGGGTGATGTTTGCTTCATAGAACGTGTTGGGTAGTCTTCCTTCTTTTTCTACATTTTGGAACAGGTTAAGTAATATAGGTACTAATTCCTCTTTAAAGGTTTGGTAGAATTCTGACATGAAGCCATCTTGTCCCAGGCTTTTCTTTTTAGGGAGGTTTTGTATGGTTGATGCTATTTCAGAACTTGATATTGGCCTGTTCAACATTTCTACTTGATTCTGGCTAGGTCTTGGAAGGTGACGTGCTTTGAAGTATTTGAAAGGTCAATTTCCTTCAGATTTTCATATTTCTGAGAATAAAGTTTCTTGTAATATTCTCTTAAGGATTTTTTGAATTTCTGAGGAGTCTGTTGTTATTTCGTCTTTGTTGTTTCTGATTGATGGGATTAGAGATTTTACTCTTTTTTTTCATGGTTAGGTTAGCCAAAGGTTTATTTATTTTATTGACCTTTAACAAAACTCAACTTTTTGATGTATTGCTCTGTTGTATAATTTTTTTTGTTTTCAATTTCATTTAATTCTGCTCTAATTTTGGTTATTTCTTTTCTTCTACTGGGTTTGGGGTTGGAATGTTCTTCCTTTTCCAGTTGCTTGAGATGTCCCATTAAGTTGTAACTTCCTCTCTTTCCATTCTCTTGAGGAAGGCTTGCAGTGCTATACCATCCTTACTTTTTTATAGTCTGTTTCTGGGTGCCTATGCCTCCATCTAGAGGAGCAGTTCTCAACCGTCATAATGCCAGGACTCTTGAATACAGTTCCTCATGTTGTGGTGACCCCCAACCATAAAATTATTTTCATTGCTACTTCATAACTGTAATTTTGCTACTGTTATGAATTGTATTATAAACATCTGATATCCAGGATGTATTTTCATTGTTACAAAGAGGTTGCGACCCACAGGTTGAGAACTGCTCATCTAGAGCCTGGTTTCTTTAGCATGACATCCTGTACTCCTGCATTGCCAGCTTCCCCTCTCTGATACATGCATTTCATTTTTCCTCCAGGGTCCTTGGAATCAGGAATCAAAGAATGAATTCAAGGACTGTGAGTAAGTGAAAGATTGAGGAGAGAGAAAAGTCTCTGATATAGTCGATGGAGTCCTGAGTGGGTTTCTGCTTTTGACTCTGAGTCTAGGAATTTTTAAGCCTTAAGTGTTTTCCTGGTTATTGGTGGCACACTCCCATTGGCTCTTTGAATTTAAAATGGCCCATGGTTATTGGCTCCTGTTTGCATCAACAGGGTTTCCTGTTTACCTGGCCCAGTGAGAGGTCTCTGAGCACCACTCTTTGCATGTAGGTTTCTGCTGCCTTGCCATGAGTACTGGAGAGGGCGTTCTTAGCTTGTCCCTGTCCTGCTTTTAGGGGATTTTGAAATTTTCTGTTATTCTGGGGAAGGCAGATTCAGGCTGCTCCTTCCTGGAACACTTAGTGGGTGGCCTATATCTGTTCCGTCCCCAAGATTCCTAAGCCTGCCTATCTCACACCTAACTCATATCGCCTCCACCACCATGTAGTCTGCCCAATTTCCTGAGTATTCTGTTCCCTGCTCCTTTCAGGTCTCTGTTCATGCTATTCCTCCAGCTTGAGGTGCCCCTTTTTTCCATTCTGCTTCTTGTCAAACTTTTATTATGATTTTTCAAGCCCACCTCTCTAAAGTCATTTGTTATTTCTGGTAGGTATCGTAATACTTGAGATCTCTATCCTAGTACCTTCCCTGAATACCTGTGTGCATGCCCTGCCCTCCAGACCCCCAAATCCTCAAGGGCAATGGAGTAATACTCCTTAGGGGCAATGGAGTAATACTCCTCAAGAGAATTTGGACAAGAGGAAAATGAAATGCAGCTTTTGAGAGTAAATTATAAAATCAACTTAACGGAGCAGAAAAGTCATGTATAAAGACAACGTAAGTAGTCAGAATGATGCCTGGTTCACAGCACAATTTGATTGAAACTTTTTAAAGCAGCATTTATCACACTGTAATGTAGAAATGAGGGCAGTATGTTTGTATGGGAGAATTCATTATCCTATTACAACTTCTGTCTAGTGGTTTGCATCGTGAATTAGCATATTCAAGGCTCTGAGAAGTCCTATAATAACCCTTTTTTTCACCCTGCTGAATTGAGTATTTCTTGAATTTATATGACTTTATCTTTCATAGAACACTATGACTTTTTTTTTTTTTATCATGGAATACTATCAAAATCTGTTGGACTAAAGAAATGCTGTACTAATCAGAAGTGGAATTGGTTTGTATAGAAGCTAGTAAAATGAAAATCAAAGAAGCCAGTGCTGCCAGGGCCCAGCCAAGGGCTATTTGAAAGAGAAAATGTCCTGGCCCAAGTTCTGAGGTGTCAGGTTCTGACAGTGGGTAGACTCCTTGGATTTCATTCATGTCTTCCAGGGAGCCGAATACAACTCACTGCTTTGACTTGCTACCATCAAATCACTTGAGTTGGACAATGAATTTTTCTTATTCTCTATACTGCTAGAAAACCTGATTACTGTTTAGTTTCCCAAGTAAATTTCTTACATAAGGGAAACAATCTGGCCTTAGGATGGGATGTTTAAGCCCCTTGCAGTTCCATTATAGTAGTAAAATTGAATTTTATAGTAGTAAAATCTGGGTGCTGCATCAGACCTCTGTGATCTTGATTAGTGAAACTCCTTCCCTGAGATCCTGATTTCCTCTTGGTGGAATAAAACAAAAGCATATTTCACAACCTGCAAGGCTGTAGATGATATCTTAGTACTATGGTGAATAATAACACCAACAACTGGCATTAATAAAGCATTGTTTGGTTATCTGTTGTTGGGTAGCAAATCACTACTTAGTGGCTTAAATCAAAAACAGTCATTTTATTATTTCCTGCTATTTTGTGGATCAGGAATTTTAGAAGGACTTGGTTGAACAATTCAGCTTGAATTGCGCTCAGATGATGACTGGAACAGCTAGAGGCTGACTGTCATCTTTCTTTCTCTCTCTCCATGTAGACTCAGGGATTCCATTTCTTCTCTCCATGTTAGCTAGTTAGGGCTTCCTCATAATATGGCGGGCCCAGGACTCTAAGATTCCAAGTGAACCTGGTGGAATCTCTGCCAACTTTTTTGATTTACCATCAGAGGTTGTGTCCCTTCCACTGCCTTCTGTTTGTTATAAGGGGCCTACAGGCCCACCCAGATTCATAGGGAAGGTAAAGAGACTTCAATTCTTGCCTCCTCTGCCAAAAACTAAGGTTTTAAAGAGCATGTAGGATGGGAAATAATGCTGTGAGTTTTTTTGGCCTTTGATAAATCTCTCTCTCTCTCTCTCCCCCCTTCCTCCTTCTTCCTCTCCCTCTCTCATTGTAGGGCTGGGTTTTAAACCCAATACTCCACTGCCTCCTAATGTACCAAAGTGAATGCTATCTTGAGAAGTTTCTGGAAGCCTGTCAGACAATCTTTCCGGTGACTCCCACATTATCATGCATATTAAATGTGGTGGGAGAATATTTTAAAATATAAATCAACATGCCCTTCTCCTTAAACCATCGCATTCCTTTACTTGTGCCCTTGGACCTTCCCCAGCTCCTCCCCTTCCCCTTTCCCACTCAGGTGCCCTGAAGGTCTTTCCCTTTCGGAGACATTGTCTTCTCCCCATTTCCTCTGGTCCAGAAACCATACCTGAATCACCAATGCATGAAACCAGAAAGCAGAGGCCATAGATACTTGTTTATTAAGTTTCCAAGCTACTTGTTAACTAGATACAGATATCCTGGTGAGACTGACAGCATGGTTGCTTTGCCCAGATCTCCTTGGATCCCTTGCTGCTGTTATATGAACACCCTGTAAGTGTTCTTGAGCTTCTAACAGCACCTGTGGCTTCTTCTCAGAGGCTTGCCCTTGGGCAACCTGGAGCCCACTCTGCCCAACCATAAGAGAAGGTAAAAAGCCTGGAAACTCGGGTCTGTCCAGTTGTCTGTAGCCAATGCCCCAGGGTACAGAAGTGCCAGTGTTCAACTGTCTGCCAGCTGGACCAACTCTGTGGGTAATATGCTCCAGAGTACACCCACACGGCTGCCTGAAACTACACCTCCATGGGACTTTTCTTGAAATTGCACCTTCGATTGGCTTCCTCTCCTGTGGGTTTCTCTAGGTGCTTCACCTTTAAAGACTTCTCTGAGCCTGCTTCTGGGGAGCCTGAGCTCAGATAACTGGGTGAGAAAGGAGAAGGGGAGGAGCTGGGGAAGTGCCTTTAGCAAAGCCCTGCCCTTTGCCAGAGCCAGGGCTTCAGGGAGGGAGGCAGCCTGCTGCCCTCAGAGAGCAGGCCTTCTCCCCACCTCAAATGACAGCACTTGTGTAGTCATTTGTCTGCCATGAGTACAAGGACTGGGGCCGAAGTCTCTCCTCAAACCTCCATTAACCTGCCTCTTATGGATGCCCCTTCCTTCCACCCCATTCAATGGCACCAGCCCCCTGGAGTGAAGACTGGACCCCAGAATACAGGAGAGTGGGCTGAGGGAGCATTCCCCTGCCCGGCTGCTCCCAGCACTCTCTCCCTGGTGCCTGACCAAAGTGATAATTGGTGGAATTCATTCAAAAGCTCCTACAGATCTGTGGCAGGGCTGGGAAACTGAGTTAGAACTCATGACCTCTGGTTTCTCTTGCCCCCTTGACTAGCTGTGTGGCTGTTTTTCTCATCTGTAGTACAATTTCTGAGATCCCTCCAGCTCTAAATGCTTTTGTATGACATGTTCTGCGCCTCCTGAGAGCTTATAATCTTGTTAGGGAGACACGACACAATTAGAAGGCTATATATGACACACTAGAGCACAAAGCTGAGATCAGTCCAATTAAGAGGGAAAACACATGGTGCAGAAAACAAGTACTGTGCAGTGGCTGACTATGGGAGGACTTCTGTGGGACAGAGTCTTCAGGAAAGGATTCGAAGTGAAATCTGAGAAGAGCCTTGAAGGATGACTATTGCTTGGATGAGGAATGGGAAAAACCCACCAATATCTTTGCATTTAATTGTTACCTGTGTGTAGAATGAGGGCAGAGACAAGGGAGTAGTTAGAGAATGGAATCCTGATTGTCATTTAATTGCTCTCTAACCGTGAGTGAATACACCACCACTCACAGCTCCACTTAGTATATGCTGGTTATGTACAGGGCTCTATTTCTATTCTCTCAAGCTTAACATACATCTTGGGAAATATGACATTCAGAACTGGTTTTCTGACCCCCTAAACTTTAAAGTAATTATATTACAAATAGAAGGTATAATTTATCTTCTCCTTGTGTTCACAAACAGAAAAAGGCAACTTTGGCTGTGGGTATTTTCCCTGCCTCTTATTCCTTGTTTGGCTCTTTTGGTGGTGTAGGTCGAGGAGTCTTTCATCTGGGTTGTTCAGAGACCACACTGCTTATTGTTCTCTGCTCTCTCCCGTGCCCAGGAGTCTGCTCTGGCTGTTGGGAATAACTGTGCTAAGGAGACCCTCAGAATGAGTTGAGTCTTTTAATCGGGAGCAACCTCTGAGCTAAAGGGCAAGTTCTTTTAGCAGAGCCCTTTGGCTTACGCCACTGTGTGGGTGTGTATGTGTGTGCAAGCGCGCATGTGTGTTTCTGGCATTGGTGGGAATAAGCAAGGTGGTGATTTAGATGAAAACTTTCCATGCAATTAACTTCCTCCAGACTAAAGCAGGTGCTGAAGGGGAACCACTGGGCCAGTCTACTTAGTAAATATCCATCCCCAGATGTAGAACAATTCAATGGAAATAATTATACCAGGTCAATTAAGCAGAACTCAGACCTCTTGCTGTTAGCCTGTTTGAATTTTTTATTTCCATGAGCCAGGATTTCTCAGGATTTAAACTGCTTTAAAAGGAGGAATCTCTAGGGAAACATCATTGACCTACATGGGTTGTTGTTGCCAGAGAAGGTTACCCCCTCCTCAGGCAAGAACCCTGGGCTGGGCCTCTCAGAAGTCTCTCCCAGGCCAGAGTTGGAATGCTCAAGCCAGTATTCCATAGCCCTCTGACCTGAGGTAAGTTACTAAACTCTCTAAAACCTTTGTTTTCTCATTTGAATAGTGAGAATAATAAGAGGGCCTCTATCCCCATCTCATAAGGATCAATAGAGAAAATGCTGGTAAAGCTCTGAAAAGGGGGCCTGGTATACAATAAATGCTCCATAACCAGAAGCTTTTGTTATTATGATGATGATAGTTATCAACAGGAAAAAAAAGGTATTATTATACCTGTGCCACCTACAATGATCCAATGGAAACCTCTATAAAGGGTAATACATAGACGTAAGAGGTAATTAGCTTGCAGAATTCAAGAAACCAATATGTGAATTTATAAAATGGAACAATTAGGGGTGATATAAGTGCTGAACAAAAGAAGGCACACAGAATTCAATAAATCCTAAGGACCCTCCACAGCACTAACTGCCAGTCCATTTCTAGATTACCAAAGACTTGTCACCAAGGATGGGAGGGAGACTGAGAAACTATTCAATGGGGACCATCGTTAGGTTGAAAATGAACAAGAAATGAAGTGACATAACCTCTAAAATGATAAAGAGAATCAGTAAGCAATGAAATCCAACTGACAAAAATTTAGCTTTTTGCACAATAGTAGTATTTATTGGGAGCTCACAATTTGACAGACACAGTTTCTAAGTGTTTTTAGATTCTTTATTTAATCCTTACCACAACCTATAAGTTTAGTTCTATGATTATCTCAACTTTACAGATACACAACTCTTTGGGGATGTACGTACAACAGAAAATGAAAGGTCACTTACCTCTTAAAGAAGTCCCTTTACACCCCGGGGGAGCCTAATAGATCCATCAAAAAACATCCATGTTGGAGGGGCATACTTAAATCCTGGGAGGATTTGGAGAATTTGGATTTAATTGTTTTCATCCATTGATTAAACAGCGATTTATATAAGGTCACCTATTCTGTGCCAGAAACTAGGTTCTGTGTTAATGATATACAACATTAAGAAACAAACAACTCCCTCCCAGCCCAGATATCAGCTTCTGGGAAAATGGTGCAGATATATTTTCCCTTATTCCTTCTGCTATGTCCAATTTTAAAAACCTTGGAAGTCATGTGTGTATATATATCTATCTAATATATGTAAAACATATAAAAATATATGTGAACATATATAAAAATATAAAAACATTAAAAATATATAATAATATATAAAATAACAAGACTCTGAAGCAAGAAAGCAAACTGACTAGGGATGTTAAGTCCAAGGGATGACACAGTAGTGAGTTCCTTGGATTTTCTTTTTTTGTTGTGTATCCAAGACTTGGAGATGAAGAAACTGCAACTGAGAAATGCCAGTGGGAGCAGACAATAAAAATCCTACTGTTTCCAGCCAACTGACTAGGAAAGGGGCAGCCCAGCAAGACAGAGAACATTTACACACCAACAGCTCTACTCTAGCCTAACACCACAGAAGAAACTGTGGCCTTGCCTCCACCCATACCTGTAAAGGCTGTGTGGGGAGACTTCCACCTCCCTGCCCCCATCCAGAGGCTGTAACAAGGTGCTGCACTCCCCTGTATCAGAGAAGGCCAAGTAGGAAGCCAAGACTTGAATCTGTTCCAGGTGGTGATGTGGCTCCTCCTCCCCGACACATCTCCTGCAGTGTTGTAGAAAGCACCTTTGCTCCCACCCAGCAGTGAAGGAAGCCACCCCAACCCTTCCTGCTGTGGTGGTATCAGAGGAGGCCTTGTGGAGAGTATAGACTTTCACCACTGCCCAGTGGTGATGAAGCCATCCTCTATTGCCATCCTTCTGTATTAGTGGAGGCTACCTGGGAAACAGTAATGAGGTACATTCCCAGCCCTCACAGCCAGAATTGTATCTGGGAGGTTTGATGGGGGCAGGGAACTTCTATTTATGTCCAACAGAATTCAAATTTCTGTCTGGCCTTGCACCTGTAGGTGTTGAGAGGGACCCAGTGAGGAATGTGGGTATATGAGGGACCCATATACCCCCACTGGTGGTAAAAAGGGGGACCCCCTCGAAGAGCTACATCAAGAGCCAGTCAAAACAAAAAGTTCAAATCAGATCCAGAGTCTCAAAATATTCAACCAAAACCACTGGTCCCACCAAGAACCAGATCTCAAGGTACAAAAAGCCAGTGACTACATACCAACATCAAGAAGACAGATGATAGAATTATTGGATGGGGATTTGAAAACAATCATTGTAAAAATAATATGAAAATATGACAGATAATTTTATTTGATTGAAACAAATAAAAATATAGAAAGTTCCAGCAGGAAAATAGAAGACAGAAAGAAGAACCAAATGTAAATTTTAGAAATAAAAAGCATAATAACAGAAAATAAATACCTCAAAGCATATATTTAACAGAGAGGACAGAGGTAAGTATAATTGAATTTGAAGACTGAAAAGTAGACATTACCTAATTAGAACAATAGAGAAAAGTAGACAAAAAACCAAGAACACTCCAGTGTTCATTTCTTGGAGTTGTAGAAGAACAGGAGGAAGAGGACAGGGATGGAAAAGTACTTGAAAAATAATATCTGAAAAACCTTAACATTTGGCAAGACACATGAAAGAAAGAGAAAGAAAGAAAAGAAAGGAAGAAAGAAAGAAAGAGAAGGGAGGAAGGGAAGAAGAAGTGAGTAATCATCTGAAGGGATTGGATATATTAATTAGTAGGAGCTGGTTGTTCTATATATCTATGATATATATTAAATCATCAAATTCTACACAATAAATATATACATAAATTTTTAAAAATGGTTTTATAAAAAACAAATATACATATTCAGGAAGCTGACTGAATCCCAAATAACCCCCCCCCCCCCCAAATCGGTAGCAAAACACATCACCATCTAAAAACTGAAAACAAAAATTTTCACAGTATCAAGAAAGAAGTGATACGTAAACTATGGAGAGAAACCATTCAAATGGCAACGGATCTCTTATCAGAAACCATGGAGGTCAGGAGGAAGTTACACATCATTTTTCAAGTGTGGAAAGTAAAGAAATGCCAACCCAGAATCCCATAGCCAGAGGAAATGTCCCGCAGGCATGAAGGGGAGAAAGTCAGGTGCAGAAAAGACAAATGCTGCATGTTCTCACTTCTATGTGGAATTTAAAACAACCAACCATGTAGAGAGCAGAATGGGGGTTACCAGAGGCTGGGGATTGGGAGGAATGAAAAGCTGCTGGTTGAGGCATATGATGTTTCCATTAGACAGGAGGAATAAATGTAAGTGTTTGAGGCGAGGAATATGTTGACTAGCTTAATTCAGTCATTCCACATTGTTTAAGTATATAATAGCATCACTTTGTATGCCATAAATATGTATAATCATAATTTGTCAATATTCAATAACAAAAGGAATGGAGGGGAAATCAAGACATTTTTAGATGAAGAAAAACTAACAGGATTTGTTAGCAGCAAACTTCTAGAGGAAATACTATAAATATAAGGGAAATAATAAAGGAAAAAGCTTTGGAACATCAGGAAGGAATGAAGAACACCAATGAACAAAAATATGAGTAAATAGAATGGACTTCTCTTCCTAGTTTTCTAAATTATGTTTGGTGGTTGAAGCAAAAGTTCTTACACTTTTTGATGTGGTTCTAATTGTATGTATAGGAAATATTTAAGGCAATTATAAGTGTGGTATTATAAAAGGACATAAAAGCAGGTAAGATTTCTGAACTTTACTCAAAAACTGGTAAACAATAAACCAGCAAGCTGTGATAAGCCATATACCTTTAATGCAATACCTAGAACAACCCCAACAAACAACTCCCCCAAGCCCCAAACCAATAAAACTATACAAAGAGATGCATTCAAAATGCTATGGATAAAAGTAGAATTTAAAAAAATGTTCAAGTAACCCAAAGGATGTCATAAAAAAAAATAGAAAAATGAAAAACAGAGAGGATAAACAGAAAACAAAAACTAAAGTGGTAAACTTAAGCTCTAACATATCTTTAATTACTTTCAATAGTCTAAATGCACAAAATAAGGTGAAAGATTTATGTGATCCAAAGAAAAACCAGAGCATTAAGTGTATAAAATAATAAACGGAGATTGGCAGAGTGGTTTAACAAACATGACCCAACCATATGCTGTCTAAAATAAACTCACTTAAAATAGAGTAAAAAACAGATGGAAAATGATATGTCATGAAAATATTAATTAAAAGAAAAAAAGAGAAACTATATTAGTAGCAGATAAGGATTTCAGAACAAAGATAATTGTTAGAAATAGAGACATTATATCATGACAAAACTGTCAGTCTATCAAGAAGACATAACAATCTTAAACGTGTATGCATCAAACAAGAGAGGGGCAAAGTATGTGAAGCAAAAACTGATAGAGCCGAAGGGAGAAATAAATAAATCTACAATTATAGTTAACCTAACCCTAACTTCAACCCCTTTTTTGATAATTTATAGAACAAAAGGAAATCATCAAGGACATAGAATTCAACACCACCATGGGGGGGTCTAGTCAATATTTATAGAATAATTCACCTAATAAGAGTAAAATATACTTGTTTTTAAGTACTCATGGAACAAAGCCAAGATAGACCACATCCTGGCCTGCAAAATAAACCTCACCATATTAAAAAAAAAATCGAAATCATACAAATATGGTCTCCTACTACAATAAAACCACACTAGAAATCAATAAAAGAAAGATAACAGGAAAAAAGTCAAACACTTAGAAAAAAGTACAGAAATGTCTAAGTAATCCATTGGTTAAAGGAAGTTTGAAGGGAAAAGAATTGATGAAAGTGACAACACAACATTCAAAAATTTGTGGGATACAGTAAAAGTAACACTGAGAGGGCGATTTGTAAACACTAACTGCAAATATTAGAAAAGAGGAAAAAATCTCGAGTTAATAAGCTCCCACCTCAAAAACCTAGGAAAAAAAAGCAAAATAAACCTAAAGCAGGCAGAGGATAGGAAACAATCAAGAAAATACCAGAAATCAATGAAACTGAAAACAGAAAAACAGTAGAGAAAATCAATGAAAGAAGGGGCTAGTTCTTTGAAAAGAGCAATAAGCGCAAAAATCTTCTAATGTGACTGACAAAGCGAGAGAAAGAAGTTAGCACTATCAGGAAGGGGGATATCCCTGCAGATTCTGCAGACATCAAAAGGTAATAAATACTAATAAAATTCTATATACACAAAGTCGACAAGTAGATAAAATAGGTCAAGTTTTAGAAAAGCACCACTACACAACTTATATAATCAGAAATAGATCATTTGAGTAGTAATATATTATTAGTTATTAAGAAAAATAAACTTATAATTAAAAAAAAAAGGAAACTCCAGGCCTAGGTGGTTACTTTGGCAAATTCTATCAATGTTTAAAGAAATTAAGACTGATTCTACCCATCTCTTCCAGAAAGTATGAAAAGTGAACATGTCCCAATTCACTTTATGAAGTTAGTATTATTCTAATACTAAAACCAGATAGTATAAAAAGGAAAGAAGGAAGAAAAGAATGAAGGGAGGGTGGGACGGAGGAAGGAACCCACAAACCCAAATCATTCCAAATCTTTAACAAAATGTTAATAAATAGAATTCAGCAACATATTAAAAGAAGTATTCATCATAACCAGGGGGATTTATTGCAGGGTTGCAAGGCTGATTTAATATAAGAAAATAAATTCCTATCAACAGGCTAAAATAACAATCAACTGAACATGTCCATTGATACAGAAAAAGAATTTGACACATTTTAACACCTATTTATGGTTTTATTAATAAAAAAAAATCAGAAAAATAGGAATAGAGGGGAATTTTTTTCTGCTTAATAAAGAGTATCTACAAAAGCTCTATAGGTAACATGCTTAATAGTGAAAGACTAAATGTTCTCCCCCTATGATCAGAAATAAGGTAAGGATGTCAACTTTTACCACTTTTATTTAATACACTGCTGGGAGTTCTGGCTGGTGCAATACAGCAAGAAAAGGAAATACAAGGCATACAGTTTGGAAAGGAAGAAATAAAACCATCCTTATTTGCACAGGACATGACTTATGTAGAAAATTTCAAGATACCTATAAAAATAATACTGAAATCATAAATTTGTCAAGGTTGCAGAATTCAAGATAAATATACCAGAATTGACTGTATTTTTGTAAACTAGCTATGCACTCATGAACACAAAAATTTTAAACTACAATATTTATAATCATTCAAAAAATGAAATAGGTGTAAGTCTAACAAAACATGTATAGAGGCCAGGTTTGGTGGCTCAGGCCTGTAATCCTAGCCCTCTGGGAGGCTGAGGTGGGAGGATTGCTTGAGATTGGGGGGCCAAGATCGGCCATAGCAAGAGTGTGACCCTGTCTCTATAAAAAAATAGGAAAAAATTTACCAGTCTTGGTGGTGTACACTTGTTCTAGCCACTTGGGTGGCTGAGGTAGGGGGATGGCTTGAGCTCGGAAGTTTGAAGTTGCAGTGAAGCTATGATGATGATTTTGTACTCTAGCCCAGGTGACAGTGAGACTCTGTTTCAAACAAAGCATAGAATTGCATGCTTATAATTGGGGAGGAGGGTGAATCCTGATCTGGTCAGTGGGGTCAAGGAAGCCTCCCTGGAGGAGGTGATGGTAGACAGAGCATCAGAATGCCAGCCCGCAGGACAAGAGCAGCCTGGGGAACAGCCTCCTGCAGGCGGGAGCCCGGGTCTGAGGAAACAGGCATTTTTGTGGTGGCTCATGATCCTGTTCTGCCTCTTGGGAGTGCTGGGCCACACCTTCGAGGCTTTCAGTAGGAAAGTTCCTGGACCCCTGTTCCTGGGACCTCAGCGGTTCTCTCCTTTTCTTCTGCTGTCCTGGGGCTTTGGTGTTTGGTGGTGGACCACATGTTTGTTTTGAGGCTATATTTAGCTTCCTCTTTGCTCTCTCTGCCAAGCATGAACAATCTCCCAAGAACACCAGCTCCCTTAGGTCTCTCAGGCTACTCCTGACCAATTTGAGGATGGATGGATGGGTCGGGACTCCTGCTTGCCAGGCAGAGAGGGTTCCCCATCTAGCAATGGCTTAAGTGGCCTCCCAAGGTTGCTGGAGTTTCACTTGTGCCACTGCCCATGCAAATGCTTCTTCCTAGTGGCAGCCGTTTTGCTTCTCCACCCAGGGTCCTCTTTCTTGCTTTCTCTTGTGTCCAAACTTGTCTTGGGAAACTCCCCACCCCTCCCTCTTACCAGTCTTGAACTGTAAGCCTGGTCAAGCTCTGTGAGCATCAGGGTCTTGGGTTGGAGAACAGAGATAGGCACCCAGGCCAACCACGGGAGAGTCTGGAAAGATTCAATGGAAGTGAAATGGAGTGTATGTGTGTGGTGTACACAAGTGTTCAGTTACAACATTGATGTCAGCCACCAGGGCTATTTCTATGAGGTTATTTGCTCTTTAAATCTGATCTCACTTTGGGAAACTAAAAGGTTTGATCTCCCAGGAAGGAAATTCAGGCATCATGGGGCAGATGGAGCATCATTTTTCTCTCTTGGTGGGGCAGGAAAGGGGAATCAGGGATGGGTAGTAACAGGTGGTTTAATAGTGATTTATTAAAAGTTCTTACTATGTGCCAGAAACTATTCTGATATCTCATTGGATCCTCAAGAAACTCTGAGAGAGTGACCAGTTTACAGATGGGGAAACTGATGCACAGAAGCATTAGACGCCTTGCTCAAGGTCACATGGGTGGTAAGGCAGAGCTACGGTTTGAATTCCACTCTGTCTGAATCCAAAGTCTTTGTGTTTGGCCGCTAGGCTCTACAATCCCTCTGGAGATTATGTCTCATCTCCCTTCCCTGAAAGCATATCTTTTCTTTTTCTCTCTTCCCCCTACCACTCCGACTACCAGCACCTAGGTATGTCTGCTCTTTCTCTGTCTCTCACTCTTCCTTCTTTTTCCCTTTCCCCCTCTTTCCCCCCAGTACTGTTTTCTGTTATCCAGGCCTTAAGCTGCCACTGAGGAAGAGGTCAGCTCTGCCTGGATCTCTGTCACGGCTGCCTGGGGTTTCCCATGGTTGTCTAATCCCTTTGTTAAGGTTGGTAAAGCCTCTAGTGGTGGCTTTTAAAATGCAAATATTGCACTCCTGGGAAGGGGTGTGTTAAGGTATCACAATTTGGGCATAAATTAGATGTTTTCCTGTGTATAAACTTTAATGGGGATGCACAGAATAAGGGGTAGTGGGAACAGAAAGGGGAGGCCGGCTGCACCAAAGACTCTCTCTTAGCATCTGATAGCTTCTAGAAGTCCAAACTGTTAGATGCTTGGGCCTGGAAGATGCCACATCCAAGGAGATGAGATCTGTAACTATACTGGGTCCATGGGTGTAACCATAGGTGTAACTCTTTAAAGTTTGTTTAGTGTAGCCTTGTAAATTGCCTCTTTTAACCATCAGCCCAGTTACAACCCTGTTTTATCAATACAAGGAGAGTACTGTATCTCTCAACTGGGAAAGTCAGGACTAGACTTTAAGTCCTCTCCTATCCTCATAGCTGCCTCTTCTAGACAATCTTGTGGTTTTTTGCACAGGATATTCCAATTATTATTAATTTTTTTTTTTTTTTGAGACACAGCCTCATACTTGTCACCCTTGGTAGAGTATCCTGGCATCACAGCTCACAGCAACCTCACACTCTTGGGTTCAAGCAATTCTCTTACCTCAGCCTCCTAAGTAGCTGGGGCTGCAGGCACCCACCACCACGTCTGGCTATTTTTAGAGACAGGGTCTTGCTCTTTCTCAGGCTGCTCTCAATCCTGTGAGCTCAGGCAATCTGCCCACCTCTGCCTCCCAGAGTGCTAGGATTATAGGTGTGAGCCACCGCATCCAAGCTCTAAGATA
Organism: Loris lydekkerianus; assembly: GCA_963574355.1. Lineage (NCBI taxonomy): Eukaryota > Metazoa > Chordata > Mammalia > Primates > Lorisidae > Loris > Loris lydekkerianus. Next base: position 38,547 of record CAUYPK010124176.1, on the reverse strand, counting down.
TTCCAATTAAATTGTCCAAATATTTCTGTCTTCTGTTCAGATTTACTCATTCCATTACTCTTTTGTTCATTTGACAAGCATTTATTGAGGATCCAGCATTAAGTTAAGATTTTACATATATATATTCTTTCATTTACTTCTCAAAACCGCACTATGGGAAAGATGTTAAAATATCTTCTTTTAACATGGGGAATGAAATAATACATCTCTCTCTCTGCCTGACTGACCAAGGTCCCCTGTGGCAAAGCTCTGAAATCCACCACCAAGTTAGTGTCAATGCCATCCTTTCCACAGCTGGTGGATGGGTGTACCTGGACTACCATGGCAGACGCATTCATTCCTGGGAGATGGGGACTCCTCAGTTAGTGACTTTAAATCAGAGGGGAATCCTTGCTTAATGACTTTAACTTGAGGACTCTCCATCAGCCTTGCCAAATTTCTTAGAACTCCATGGTAATCCATGGAAATCTAAGACTCTTCCACCCAGCTTTCCTTTCTACCTTCCCTCTCCTGCACGAGGGCCAGAGGGCCAAAATGATGGCTCTTCCAGCCTGTCCTGGCTCCCTCTCAGTATTGCTAAGAGGATGTTAGCCTTCACATACTTTATGTAGGTCTGATCATGAGTTGGTGTCTGCTTCTTAGAGGACCTGGATTAACATCCGCGTCTTTCTCTGTCCCTGCCCTCCCCTCCTCCCCTGCCCTCCCATCCTGTCTTCTCCTCTTTCCCTCCCCTTTCCTCCCCTCCCCGTCTCTTCTTTGTTCTCTTCTCTTCTCCTTCCTCCCCTTCTTCCTCCCCTTCCTTCTTTCTTTCATACACTTCTGGCCTTTGTGGGTGAGGTCAGACTTGAGCACAGAGGCCAAAGTAGTGTAAATGCCCTCCTGGTTCTCTTGTTTGGGAATAGTATTTGTAGCCCACTTCCTGAGCTTGGAGCTTGTGAACTGGCCTAGGAGCACTTGGCAACACCATCTCACTCCTCCCACACTCAAACACTCATTTCCCTTGCTCTGTGATACCACATTCTTCTGGGTCCCTTCCCAGCTCTTAGCCTGCCCCTCCTCGGTCTGTCTGTCCTTCTGACCCATCCTCTTACCAAAGTCAAGGTTCTCAGTTGGATGCTTTTGTTTCCCATGCTGTGAAAACACAACCTTTTCTCTAAAAGACACAGCTTTGCATCATGAGTCATTGGGGAGAAGAGTAAAATGAAAACCTATTTTCTTATAAAACTTCTTTTCCGGCTGCATCCACCTCATTAGATTTATGCCCTGCTTTTCTTTTGGAGACATGACTGGAGGGGAAATGTCCACAAAGTTGCTGATGGCTTTCAGCAACTTAATGAGTATGTTCTTTCCCAGAGGTTGTTAAATTTCTGCTGTTGATTTTACTTCTTCAGCCCGAACTTGTTACTTGAACATAAACCTGGAATTCACAGACCCCAATTTTCTTTTCTTCAGGAGGGGAATGGCATTTAAAGATAAGGATGTCACCAACCAAATCACCATCTTCTTAAATCGTGAGGAATGTTGTAGGAGCCATGTGTCCAGGGAGGACCAGCCACCAGCATTAGTCTTTGTGATGCCTTCCTGGGCAGAGAGTACATACAGCTGAAAGAACTGACTTTAGGGCCCAGACAGACCTAACTGTAGATATTGCCTGGGGCAGGCTGTGCGATGTAGAGGCAGGAAGACAGGAATATCAGACAGACCCAGATTCAAAACTTCCGTTTTATCATTCACAAGCTGTGAAAACCAGTATCTCTGAATCAAAGGTTCCTCATCTGTACATCTGGGGAAAAGCTCTAGCTTCTGCAGGACTGTTCAGAAGGGTAAGGCGATGCATAGCCAGATTTAGCCAGCACTTAAATCTGCACCAGACCTTGTTCTAAGTGCTTTACATACATTAGTTTATTTAATCTTCACTGTGACCTATGCGTTAAGTATTATCCATTTACAGATGAGGGATGGAAACTCAGAGAGGTTAAGTAATTTTCTAAAGTTACACAGCTGATGATAGAGTTAGAATTTAAGCATAGGCAATTTTGGAATAAATCTCAATCACTCTGCTAGAATGCTGGTAGGTCTTTACCACATGTCTGGTCCAGAGTTAGTGCACTGCAAATGTTAAAATTCATCATTATTTTTAGCCTCATCTCCCCCACCATCACTGCTTCACCTGTATATATTTCTGTCCATCAATTTATGGGCTAGAACCAAAAAATGACTTTGTCAGAATTAAATGAAACAATGGCCATAGAAGACATATTGCCTGACTTACAGGAGCAACTTATTATGTGTCAGTTATCAAGTATTTACTGTCTTCCATCCTCTTCTTTCTCCTGCCTTTTTCTCTTTTTCTTCTACTTTCCCTTTATTATAAGTCTCTGGCGCCTTGTGGGCAGGATTGTTAATGTTACTCTTACACCTATGACCGCTTAGCAGATGGTCACCTCTCCTTAACACTCTCCTTCTCCAGGGAAGAACAGGTGGTGCTGAGGGTGCTCACTGGTTCAGCATCCAAGTGTACATGGATGTTGTTTGAAATGTTACCTGGTCAAGATTTTTTCCCCCAGTTTGGTCTTTATGAGAAATTCATTATGAAGGGGAATAGAGTCCTTTTCTTTCTCTAAGAAATAATTTTTGGCGATGAATGTAGTGGAAATTTACATACCTTATTTCATCTTGTAGCTGCCCAGCATCTGAACGTTCTTCTTGTGTTTTGGGGAATTTCTCACCTGAGGAAGTAGATCCAGTTTCCACTGCATATCTAGGGCAGGGTCTAGCAACCCAGGCTTGACCAACTAATGCTAGTGATACAAAGAAGGGAGTAGAAGTCCAGCTGGTGGCAAAGGCAGCACATTAAACTCTGGTGGTGTGGTCAAAATGCTGAGCAATTCAGGAATTACACAATATCCTTTTTGTAAGATAATTTTCTGCTTAAACCAGAATTGTTTTCTGTTGCTTACAATAAGAATATTGACTGATACCATGTGATAAGGTATAGTAGAAAATAGTATCAATCAAGCCCAAGAAATTTTGCCTTTTTAGAAAGCATACACATGCTTTAAAGAACAGGTGGCTAGTAGCTGCAGCAGGAGTGTTGTTATTTACATTCATCTGTTTTGTCTTTTATTGCACATTTATTGAGGGCAGTGCCATGCCAGGTACTGGGCCAGGTGCTGAGGATATAGCGCTGAGCAAAAGAGGCACTTCATGGACACCCAGTGGTAGGAAGTCCTAATTTCAGTGATCATCTGGCTGCTTTCATCTGCATTTCAGGTTTTGTTTTATAATAATTTGCCTCTGTAGAAATTCAGAGAGTTACAATGCAGACTGTTGTTTTGATGTTAATCAGTTAATTAATTCCCTATTTAGCTCTAAAAGGCATGTGAAGTGACTTATCAAAAATACACAGATATAGTAAGATCAAAGAGTATCAAACAATAAAAACAAGCAGCATTTAGTAAAATGGGAGCAGAGGATAAACATCTTTTTCTAAATACTATGAGAGCAAGTGAACTCAGTACTCAGATTGACAGTTCAGACGAGAGGAAGAGAAAGTGAGAAGTCCCAGCAAGTTGAAGGCAGCCTTGAAGAGAGGATGTTCATTTCACAGGAGAAACCCATATTTTCCTCACCATAACTTTTATGAGAAATTTGCTTTTAGGTCTTTATACATAAGGGGTACTGAACATTTTATAAAATAGAGAAACAAGCATAATCCGAGTGCTTCTGTATCAATGCCTGTTGTGGGCACTGATGGCAGAATATCTATTAGATTATTAAGGGGTTGGAAAGATCTCTCTCTCTCTCATGTGTATTCTTGATGCTAGGGAGAACAGTTTCCCAAAGCGTTATTTCACTGTGATGGTTTAAAAAAAAAAAAACTGAAAGAAAACTTACTTGGGTGACATTTAGTTTAATCTCATGGATAATTTACAGCATACAGTTTGCTTTCACCAGTTGTTGGTAACAGGGATAGAAACCCTGATGGGGTTTCACAGTGTGGTCTTCTTTGCTCTCCCCATGGGGACTGAGTGAGGGCTGATCCTAGCTCTCACCCTGTCTGTCCTAGCTGAAGCAGGCATCATGCCACTAAGGGAGATGAAGGTCCCTTTAACCTTAACTGCCACTAAGGGAGATGAGGGTCCCTTTAACCTTAGCTTTTAAATTCAAAACTGGTATGAGACAGCTCCTAATTTTTGGGAGAATTAGATGATAACATGGTCATGGTGATAATAATGGATACAATATCAGGCACTGTGAGGTAGCTGGGCAGAATTCATAGAAAAGCTGGCATTTAAACCAGATCCTGATGAAAATGGCAGAGGGTGCTTAAGAAATATGGTGAGGAAGTTTATGGAGTTTTGGGTATTATTGTAAGAAGTACAATATTGTCCATTATTGTACTATTAATGGACAATAGTTGGCTGTTAAAAAATTCTGAGGAGGGCAATCTATGATAAAATCTTCCTTGTGTTGTAAGAGGCTATTTACACCAACAGTGGGGTGCTATGATGTGAAAACAGTATCCACTAGTCACATGGCATTGAGCACTTGAAATGTGTGTAGACTGAACTGAAATGTGCTGTAAGTATAATATACACATTGGATTTTGAAGACTTGCTACAAAGCTATGTAAAACTAACTCAGTAATTTTTGTGTTGATTACTTGTCAACACAATTTATCAAAATCATTTTATAAATTAAGTAAATTATTAAATTAATCACATTTATTTTTACTTTTGGAATAAAGTTATAAGAACATTGAACATGGCCTGCAAGGCTCACATTATATTTTGTTGGAAGGTGCTAGTGTGGAGACTGATGTGGAGAAGGGCAGAATGGAAGACCAGGAGAAGAGAGGGAGCCATGGCAAAACTTGGGCAAGGCATGAGGAGGGTGAGGTCTAAAGCAGTGACTCTGAATGAATAGGAAAGAGTAGTAAAAGGCTTTTTAAAATAGGAGTTGACAGTAATTTTTCTGGATGTGGGTATTAGAAAGAGGATAGTGTCATGGTTGCAAATGTGCAGGTGACTTAAGATGACGTTGGGGGCATGGTTTTTAGGTGGTGCTGCATATGGGTTTCAATGTGGAGGAAGCACTGGGGAATTCAGGTGTGAAGCTCAAGGAGCAGGATGTGGTGGAGCTGTAAACAGGAGGTGGAAGTTGAAGTACAGAAACGGGCTAAGTGGCTGGGCTCATTGAGGGAGGAGTAGAACGAGAGCCAAACACAAAGAAGTGAAGAAATGATGGAGGTTGGGGCTCAGAATTTGAGATGTGGATGAAAGGAGGGGGAGCTGGTGAGCTTGACTGAGGCTGGGGAGGGAGGACCCCTGAGGCCCTGGAACCATATACACCAAAGGATGGGACGTTTACAAATGCAGGAAGCAGAGGTCCTCTGCGAGGCTGTCAGGAAGCCACGTGGTGTGTTGGGGCAGGGCTTTGACTCAGTTGCCTGGGGCTGAAGCCAAATGGCAAAAGTTCCAGGGGAGAGCAGCTGGTGAGGAAGAGGAGACTGTGGGTGTGGGAAGAACTCTTCGGAGAAGTCTGGTCTCTAGAGAAGATTGAGACGCGGGTGCACTGGGGACAGAAGGCTGCAGGGGTGGGCGTGGGAGGATGTGGGAGAGGGTTCGTTAGCAGGTGCAGCACAGGCTGAGGGCAAGGATTTAAGGAAAGAAAATGAATTGGTGCAGAAGATGTGAAAATGTCCCATCTGCAAGAGTCATTTATACACCCCCGAAACCAAATGCTTTAGTCACATCTGCACAAGTCCATCCTGAGGATCCGGCCCATCCCAGGTTCCATCCAGGTTGGGCCTCTTTCACACCCACATCGGAGAGGAAGAGGGGGACCCCTTCAGAGATCCTGCCTCTTTTGCAGTTCACTGCTTTCGCTGGCGGACTGCGCTGGCCCCGGGCTTGGGAGACACTCTCCCGGCTCTCCGGGTCTGTACGAGCCGTGGGTCCGGAGGCTGTCCAGGCAGCCGATGCCCCTTACTCTGTGGTCCCTCTGTCCAGAGCCGGATCAAAGAAGCCGCGCCTTCTCCCTCGCGAGCCCCAGCCTCGGCTCGCCTGCAGCGCCGGCCTCCTCCGGCAGGGGCGCTGGCAACCCGCAGATGGCCGGCTCCACCTAGCTTTCCGCCAGCTCCCACTTGGGCCCGCGGCGCTGGAACTTTTCTTGGGGCTTACAGATGCTGGGACCAGACTTATTCTGGGCTGGCCGCCATCATCGAACGGTGTAGCGATTCTTAGGCCCAGTCTCTGCAGTTGCCAATTTCCGTTTTGGCTCCCGGTAGGAAAGCAAGTTCATGAGGGGCGTCTGGGGAATCGCGGTTTGTGGCCCTCGCTGGTCGTCTCAGGCGCCGCATCTGCTCCTCCGTCCTTTTTGCCTCTTTCCTGGTGCTCTTTGGCCGCCTGCCTTCTCTTCCTCTGCCCTTTCCTCTCTTTTTCTTCCTTTGTCCCTTTCCCTCACCTTTCTTCCCTCTTCTCCTTCTCAATCTTCTTTATCTACAAAGGGACTTGTCATCCACTCCCTAAAGGTACCGGGAGGGCCTAGAGGCTGTTTCTCTCTTCAAGTCCCCTCCGACTATCTTACTCCTTTCTTAATTGCTGCTCCCCTAGCTCCTGGCTTCTCAACCCCTATACGTCCTGGGAACTTCTAAGAGGAGGCGGGCTGCACCAGATATCCCTGGGTCTGTAAACTGCAGCTGGAGGTCATCTGCGGGATTAGCTTCTCTCTCCCCAGCCCACCCGAAGTCCCCACCTTCCCCCGGTCCCTAAGGTCCCCGCCGCACCAGGCGCCCAGGCTGCACTCCTGCAGCAGGGGTCTGGGGACCTGGAAAAGCTCACGCTGCGCTGGCCAGGGACCCTCTAATCGGCGGCTCACCCTGTGAAACAACAGCTGAGTCCTCTCAGAAAAGGACCTGGGGAGAGTGAAGGCGCGACCTCGCAATCCCAGGCAGAAGGATGGGGTCTGAATTCTCCTCGATGGGGCAGATGTTCTCCACTACTTTCTCCTCACCTCTGGCTGGGGTTCCTGGCAAGGAGAGCCCGTGAAACCGGAGAGGAGAGCGGGCAAGCCCCAGCTCCCGCCGCCCGCGCCTCCCAGCTCTCTTCCCTCGCCCCTTGGGAGGCTTAATAAGGTTACATCCCCGGGTGGTGGGGGTCCTGGGCGCCTGGGGCACCTGGAGGAAGGGGCTGTCGTGAACCGCCTGCCTGTTCTCAACATTGCCTTTCTGACAACTCGCAGGCTCCTGGAAATGCAAACACACCCGGTGCGTGATCCGCGCGCGCCCACGGCCCGAGCGCACACCCCGCCCCCACCCAGTTCCCCATCGCTCACACTAACACGCACACAAGCTCGTGCAAACGCGCACGAACGGAACCGTGCGCCCCCTCACACTCAGCAACCCCCCCACGGCTCAGTCAGGTCCCCCCCACCCCCGGCGGCGCCTGCCTGCCGGCCTGCCCCTGCGCACCCCTGGCTGCAGGCCCGCCTGAGCGCAGGCACGCGCGTGCACGCACGCATCCTCCGCGCCCCCGCAAGGGGGCGCAGGCCTGGGGGTGTGGGGGGGGGGGGCGGCGGGGAGCAGGCGGGGCGGGAGCTGCCGGCGGGTTCATCCCTCGCCTGGCTTCTGTGCGCCGCCTCCCTGCACGGAGGCTCCTGGCTCCCCCTTGGCTCCTGACCAGGAACAATTAGCGCTGAAAACACTTTACTGCCCTCCTTCTTCTCCCTGGAGACCCCTACACCCTCCCCGCTCACCGTCTCCACCCCCCTTATAACAGGCCGGCAGAGTAAACCCCTAAACGCATCGAGAAGCGGCTCCCAACTCTTCGTGAGGAGCAGGCTGGAGGCTGGATTTCGGAGAGACTGGGGATTGGGGTCTATTGCCAGCACCACCTCCTGGATCCGGCTTGATTTTCATATTTTAAAAAAGAGGAATTTCTTATCTTTGAACACTCCTTTTCACAACATTTCTGCAGGAGCTCAGTAGGGAAGATTTGGGGGCTCTTATTCAAGAAAAAGGCACCGAAGGGGCATTCACTGATTTTCCTGTGGTTTTGGAATCACTCTCTGGACTACAGAGCCAGCGAGCAGGAGCGAGGAGGGAAGAGTGGCGAGGACCCGCGAGGCGCGCCAGCCGGAGCCTCCTCCTCCTCGGCCGCCCCCTCCCCACTCCCCCGACACACACTCGCTTGCTCGCTCGCCGGCGCGCGCACACCCCCCGCGCCGGACCCGCACCTCGGCGCCCGCCAGATACTCTGCAGCCCGAGCCGCGGTAGCCGCAGCGGGATGGAGGCGGCGCGCACAGAGCGCCCGGCAGGCTGGCTGGGGGCGCCGCTAGCCCGGACGGGGCTCTTACTCCTGTCGACGTGGGTCCTGGCCGGCGCGGAGATCACTTGGGACGTGACTGGTGGTCCCGGGCACCCAGTGGCCCCAGCTTCTTGGTCGCCGGCGTTGCTTCCTCTCTCGCCGCGGACAGTGGCAAGCCAGTGGCCGGAGGAGCTAGCGACCGCCAGAAGACCTGCCGCGCTGGGGCGCTGGCCCGGGCCAGAGCTACTGCCCCAGCAGGGCGGCGGCAGCGGCGGTGAGGTGCAGGTTAAAGCCGGAGAGATGTCGTCCGCAAGCGCGCGGTGGAGCCAGGGCATCCCAGCTCCTGGCAAGCCTGGCGGAGCTAAGAGGAGTCGCCGGGCTCAGCCCCCCAGCGTCCTGGAGCACGGGGATGCCCGGTCTACTTCCTCGGCCGATGGTTCTAAAGGAAGCCGCCCTCTGGCCAAGGGTTCTCGGGAAGAGATGAAGGCTCCTCGGGCTGGAGGCTCAGCTGCTGAAGAGCTCCGTCTGCCCAGCACCTCATTCGCGCTGACCGGGGACTCAGCGCACAATCAAGCCATGGTGCACTGGTCTGGACACAACAGCAGCGTGAGTACCCACCCGATGGCGGATCCTGACAGCAAGGGGGAATTGGGGGCGGGAGAGAGGGACACATAGTTGTCCCTGGGTTGAGGGGAGAGCCGGGGAGTTTTACACAGAACAGGTTTGTGTAGCTCCCCCAACGCCCCCAACAGGTTAATAGAGTTTGTTGTAAGATTATATATCCGTTTGTTTACTGGAGACCCTAGGATTGAGGCCCACAGGAGAAGAGGAAAGGGTTTCTTAAAGATGGGGATGGGGGAGAAATCTCTGGTCACTTTCTCTCATACTCGGCTTGGAGAGTCAGTTTTCCAGTTTGGGTGGGGGTGTTGAATTCATGGGTGAGGAGAGGGCTGATTTGGAGAGGGAACCGCTGAGACACAGGGCCGGATTTTTGCAACTGCCTGCGCTCTCCCCACATTCCCGCTCCCATCGCGGGTAGGGGAAGCCGGGAGATTGAGGCCACTGGGACTCCCAGACTCTTGCTCGCCTTGGGGTTGCTGCTCTTCGCTTTAGGCATTTGGTCTGGCTGCCCAGGCTGGGGGCTGGGCCAATTCGGCCCAAGCCTTGGCCTTTTGGCAACCCGGGTTCCTCCTTCGGAGCCCAGGCAGGTGCCCTGGAAAGCCATAGCAGAGGCACTAAAAAGTTTACAAGTGTGAAGCGAAAGAAGCACCTATTCCACACTGCACGCCCTCTGTCATACACAAGTACACACAAGTCGTGGAGCAGGAAACTCTTGCCTCTGCCACTGCGTCCTGCGCCACAAACCGCTTCCTGAGTGGAGTTGGGTCCCTGTGCTTTCTGCACTTCTCCACCCCTTTTTCCCTGCCACCAGTTTCCCTCGGACGCTCCAGTACCGAGAGGTGGCGCCGATGAGCCCTCTCAGGCGACTCGGGTGCTCCGGACTTGGCGCCTTGCTCTGAGCATCGCCAGGCTCAGGCAGGTCAGCTGCATCAGCCCGCAGCGCGTGCCCTGAGGGGTTCCCGCCGCCTCGCCAGCACTCAGCACTGTACAGTCAGCGAAGAAAAGGAGAGGCCACAGATCTTACCCACTTCCCTCCCCCTTGTGGTCGCTACTTCAGTCAGATTTGCAAAATCTCTCTCTGATTTGGATTGGAACCTGGCGTTGGGTAGAGTACGAGCTCCAGGCGGAGGATGACAGATGTATGTACAAACAGCTTTGCGGAATTCATTTGCTAGGAGGGCATTCCCACCTTTTGTATTTTTCTTAATGACCGGTGTTTGAAAAATTTTCCAGGAATGGGTTGTGAAAATGGGAAAGCTAGAGGTTCCTAGAGCCCCTACAGCACATAGGCACCCCCCCCCCCCGAAGTGCACATTTCCTAGTTCTTAATGATACGCAGACACAGCACGGGCAGCCCAGCCTGGGTAACAGATGCTGGGTTCCAAGGACCAGTTGGAATCCAGCTCCAAAGCAGCGAGGTGGCTGGCTTCACCTGTCTTCCATAAAGATGCCGCCCAGCCTTGGGATGGACAGCTCTGGGTGTGGGGTTGGGCAACATGCCCCTTTGCAGGGTGGGTGACTGAAGACCTACAGGTCCCCAGAGGACTCAGACATATGTGTGTGTGTGTGTGTGTGTGTGTGTGTGTGTGTGTAGTAATTCTTTTGACAGCAGAAGTTGTGAATATCAATTTAATTTTAGTTTGATAATTAAGAAGTGTGTGTGTGTGTGTGTGTGTGTGTGTGTTTGAGTTCTTTCTTGGTTAGGCAGATGGATAGGATGTGTAGAAGTAAATGTATCCACAGATGATGTCCTCACTTTATCTATGGCTTTATGAATGTCATATTTGGACAATATAAATTCACCCTACCTGAAGAGATTTTTATGTCTCTGCTTTTATTTTAAGGATCAATTGTAAGTGTTCACAAAGCCCCCAAAGATGGGGCTTTAGAAGAAAAATGCTTCCTGCAAATAGTAGTTGAATGTGCTTGGCCTTCTCTGCCCATCTTCAATGCAGTTGTGCAGCAGAGAAAGTGAGGAGCAAGTCTGACCCATGTTTCCTGGGGAAATGATTTGTCAGTACAAAGAGGACCAAAAGAGACTGGGCACTAGACCAGTTAAGCTTGGAGGCCTTGGTGACAGTATTGAGATCAATCAATCCATGAACAGCACCCAGGGACTTATTGGTTGTACTTTAGGTCAGCCTTACTGCCTAAGGAAGGGCGAGGCACCATGGGTCAGTGTAGAAGGGGACCTATCCTAGAAGGGGACCTCCTCTTTAGCCCCTAGGATAGATCTGCCTCTTTGGACCCCATTTTTAGGCAGTACCACAGAGAGAGGCATCCCTGAAGATCAGGCCTATGATGCTCTTTAAAGGAGATAGGGAAACATATTAACATGGCTTTGTCTTTGAGAGACTTTAAGGAAACAACCCCATTGAGGAGTAACTGGGAAACCAGTTACAGCAACATTCCCCCCTTGGTTTTTGTCCCCTCCTCCTTTCCTGGTGGCAGGAAAAAAGGTGCTATGAATAAAAGGCCAGGTGAGGAGTGATGGGGATGATGAAGGCTTGGGGAGATCCCTTCATGATTCGTTTCAAAGTGAAGGAAGTTGCCCCCAAGGCAGAGAACATGGGGCTTCGCTCCAGGCTCTTTGACATGGAAAGAGAATTCCTTCTTTTTCACTGACTTCTGAAATCTTAAACATCAGTTTTAACATGATCTGAGTTTCCCTGCTCTTCTTCCAAGTGCCTCTGGTGAACCTAATTACTTGTCATGAATTCCATTCTGGGGAGAGAGTTTTCAGTAGCCCTGTGTAATTGAGAATGAAATGCCACTCTGGCAGAGTTTATAGTCAGGGATGTGTCCAGGAGAAGGGCCTTCAACCCAACCACCCCACTGGTCCAGAGTGTGCCCCAGGGGATTAGGGGGCAGGAGGTGATTCTTGTCAGAGGCGTAAGCAGGTATTTACCTTGGTCCCAGACTAGGGAGAGGTGGCTCTGATGCAAGGGAGGAGGTGCCCAGCAAGCCCGCGGAGGGAGGTGGGGTTTGGGTCGGGTCTCTGACTATGTTGCCCTGCCATGGCCTTCCAGGTGGGTGGGATGTGAGAGAACTTGGCCTTGGAGCCTCTGCTCTGTAGGAGCAATTTGCCAGTTCTTTTCTCTCCAGTTGTCTCCAGCTGGGATTTTGGTGATTAATGGGCTAGAGAGTGTTTCACAAACACCCAGAGGGAGCCCAGTCCCCGTGGCTTACAGGGAAACAGAAAAACACATTATTCTGTCCTTTTCCTTGAAATGAAGGAAGAAGCCTTCCTGCTTGCTCAGTGAGTTGGCAAATGGCTCTGGAGAGTGGAAAGTTGTGAAGGAACAGTCTGTTTCTGCACACCCCCTTGTCCTGGGATTAACCCTTCCCGGGGAGCCCCCATTCCCGGTGCTGTATCCTCCAGGAATGGTCCCCGTTCCTTTTCGGCAGCTCACTTGCAGTGGCAGTGATTTTCAGGCTGCTGCCCCTGCAGTGTGTTTGCTGGAATACTTGTCAGGTAGTTTTCAATTAATGTGCCAAATTCTGCATCTTGGTGGAGAGAAACAGAGAGATGTTGATAATTTCAGGTCCTTACCAGATTACCCTTCCCTAAGCATACGAGAAGGTGCAACACACAGAGGCTCCCAGGCAGGATTTCCTACCCTTAACTAATTCAGCTGGACTGTGTTCTAAAATATTTACTCCCAAAGTGCAAAATAGTGACAGATTTGATCAGATTAAGTGTATTTCACTCACTGGAGCATCTAATTGTGGTTCCCAGACAGATTTTTCAAATAGCTTTTGGCTGGATTGCCCTGCCTCCGTTGTCTCTGCTCACAGTTCTTGTGTCACGATATCTTAATGCGTTTTGCCTTCGTAGAGACTTAATAAAAGAAATCTGCCACAGAAGCCATTCTCCAGGGCTTTGCCAAAAAAAATCTGTTTTTAATTAATGTTACAAGGGGAGCCAATCTCAGTTGACATGTCGCTGGGAAATGCATCAGGACATAACAGTCCTAATTGTCCCTGGTCATCTTGGGCCTAGGGGACAGTGAGCAGAGGAGGGGCTGGGCAGAGGCTGCTTGTCTGCTTTGTGATTTCTGTGATGGCCGGGTTGCAGGGTACGATTTGCATCTCAGAACCTGCAGTGATTTCTAAGGTGTGCACAAGTTGCAAACTCCTTAATTAGGAGGCCTGATTTAAGGATCACAGAAATGCCGTGGTTGGAACTTGCTTTGTAGTTGGTAAGGAAAGAATGCCAGGAAGTGACCTCTCCATTTGTGTTGGGTTTAAGGGGAAGGACAGTTGATGGCTTCAGTGGCAGCACGGTTCAGGGGCAGAAGCGAGAACCGCTTTGCTTTTGGGCTGTGATCTCTTGGGCTGCGGAAATCTGTTGTCATTAGAGGAATTTTAGAGCTGGATGCTCTGTGGTCCCTGAATCATCTCGTAAGGAGCAGAGAGGTATGAAAAAGTCAGACATGCTGCGATAGGAAACTTTGTCTGAGGGCCAGTGGTTTATTCAAGGCTAGGTATACTTTCACCTGTTGTATGACCTACCTATTAATTTCTGACTTTCAGCCTTTATTGTTTTTTTTTTTTTTTTTTGTTTTTTTTTGCCTATTGGCTGGCTGGCTTGAGATCTTTCTCTTACAGGAAGAAAATGTGGAAGGATAATTAATTCTTTAATGAGTTTGGGGGAGAAAAGAGGTCATGTGGAGGAGGAGTAGAAAATGTGGAATGGAGTGCCACTTTGGGTGAGCAGAACTGGTTCTGTAGGATGAGTCAAAGTGGGCTGGCCGGCTTTATTCCCCTTACATTGCTGGTGACTGAGAGGGCTCTGGCTTGGGTTCCTGACTGTGCTAGTAGTCAGTGGAGATGAGGGAGGTCTGCCTCACACATAGTAAGTAGTTGATAATGTTTGACTAAGTCAGTGAATGAATGGAAGTCTCAAGTCTCATCAAGCTGAGGCTACAAAGGAATTAGAAATCATTGTTGCCTGGGATATCAATGATGGTGTAACTTGACAGCCACTATAACCAGGGGTATTTCATCCAGTATGTCTACCTTCTAGCTTGAGTGCCTTTGGCTTCTTGAATTCAAATCCAAAGTCTACTATTTTGGCACTCAAGGTCCTTCACTGTGTATATCCTGGGTCTGTTTCTCCAACTTTGAATTTGCTTGTTCCTTGATCACCTCCTCCACCTTGGCCAAGGCAGCCTTTTTTATTGCCCAGTTGACTCCAAGCCTTTGCTCCTGTGATCTCCTGCACTTGGTAGGATTCTTCTTCCTCTGTTAAAATACACTCATAGCTCAGTGTAAGGTGCAGATCCAGCGGCTCTATGAAACCTTCTTTAGAAACACTTATTTCCCTTTTCCCCTAGTTTATAAAATTTATAGACTGTGCCACACATTTGATCATACATAGTTTAGTTCTTGGTTACTTTCATCTTGTATTATTTGGTAAGTGTTGTGAGAGTGAGGAATGAAATAATTGAGGCAGTATCCTAGCCTCCCTTCACCGCCCAGAGTGAGTTCTGCTCTTCTCGTATGAGCCTTGCGGCGTGTGGTACATGGGCACACATAGGTCGGTAATTCTGACCTAGGACTTTGCTGTGGGTGGGTGGGTGGGTGGGGTGTGCAGAAAAGAAGTGTCTGTTATTTCATATATGACTTGCAAGTTTTAGAGAATTCTCTACTCCATCTAATAAGAGGATAGAAATAAGGACTCCTTGACAATGCTGGCTGCTTCTTACACACTTCAGAGATCAGATGGACACTCACATAAAATCTTCACCTGTTTGCTTAGTGTTTTCTGTGTATGTGGTGCTGTTCTGGTCACAGTGGAGTTAGGAAGGGGAAAATGGATGGGAAAAAAACCAGGATATGATAGCACTTGCCTCCTGGTCCTGCCAGTAAGCTTGTGAGACTGCTCTTCTGTGAAGTCGAATAACACATGAAAATGAGATAGCTGCCACGGGGTGATATGTGGATATGTGGTTAATTGTCAAGTGATCTTTTCAGGCTATGAGCTCAGAGGAGAGAAGATCACTGTAGGAGATGCTGTGAGCATCTTAGACTCACGGGATGGCAAGGAAGTGCACCTGGGAATTATCTCCATCAAATCATCTGGCATAGAGGTGAGGGGATAAGGCTCAGTCAGAAGGGTGGCACCTTATAGCCTGCATGCCAGCTGTCGTCTCCTCTCAGAGTAGCCATCCCCTATTCACACCCATCTGTCACCTTTCTTCTCAGGTTAACAAAGCATTTTTCTTCCAAGAGGATTTGTGTATTTTTATTTAGGTCAGGTGGGAGACTGCCCATTTTATAGGTGAGGTAGTTTGAGGCCTCAGATGGGTATATCTGATGCTCCTGAGAGAGACTTGTGGGAGACTTAGGAATACATTCTTCCTTTCTGTTCTGGGGCTGTGCTCCATAGTCACTCTGCCCACCCCCCACCACAGTGGCTGCAGACAATAAATAACAATATTGCTAATTTTGGAGGCCCTGTATCTTACTAGCTGTTGTTAATGGGGGTCCTTTGTGAGTCACCGTTTTATTTGAGTTACTGAGTGAGACGAGCCTAGTTGCATCACCAGGAACATTTTATACATTTATTTTGGTCAGTGTAGTTTGGGTTTAATTATTTATGGAAATGCTGTTCTTTATGGTACACTAATAAATGTGCTGTAGTAAATTTGGAAAAAGTAATGGAGTCTAAGAACTTTGGGATTGCACACATAGCCTTCTGCTATTAAGCACATGCCAGGAAGCAGGTGAAGCTGCCCCTATTTGGTTGAGATGAAAGGGATATGCAGGGCAGTAGGCCAGCCACTTAGGACTATTGGTCAGTAAAACTGTGCCCAAGGCTTCGTAGGGGTCTGCTACTTGGCACATGGTGGGAAAAAACCCAGTATAGGGGGAAAACTGGAAATAAAGCTATGCAGAGTAGTAAAGGATTCTGTAAGGTTGTGGATTGTGGGATGATTTAGCAGTGGTATATGATATGACTTGTGTGAATTCACATCATGGAGGTTTGCATCCTGAATGTCAAACTTTTTAGGATTTATTGAGGATGGGTGTACTAGGAACATGAAACAAGGCTGCATACTGATGGGATAGTGGATCCTGGAGCCAGGTGGCTGGAGTCAAATTTTGCCTCTGTCTCTTACTAGCCGTGTGACGTTGGCAAATTCTTACCTTCTTTTTGCCATTTATCTGAAAAAAGGAGGTGGCGATACAGTACTTCTCACCTTGGCTGTTGTAAGGATTGAGATTGTACTAGGCAGAGTGCCTAAAAGAAGTGCTGGACCCAAACGCAGCAAGGTCTGAAGGTATTTTTTAGTTGGTGTAGTTATTATTTTTCTATCTGGAAGGGGCCTTTTCTTCATTTTCAAATGGAAATATTGAAGCATATGAAGGAGGTACTTTCCCAAAGCTTGTCAGTGAGCTGATGGCCAAGCCTTGGAGAGAATCCAGTTCTTAGCAAGATGCTCATTACAATCACCTCCCATATTCCATGTCCTTAATCAGAGTTGTGTGATATCCGTCTTTTGTGTAGTGCCAAGGTAGACAGTGAAAGGGGATCTGAAAGTAAAGGCCTAAGGACCTAGATTCTTGAAACTCAATTTGTAATAGATATGGTTAACATCAGACTGCTCAGAATCAGGTTAAAGATCACTTTTATTAATGATAAGTTGAACATGTTTTCAAGGCTTCCATTGCATGGAGGGTTAAGGGATCCAGAAAAATGCAGAGCCAGTCTTCAAATGCTTCTTTCGGACATCTATGATTACAACTTTCAGCTAATTATAGGAGACTTCTTGAAGGAAGTGCATGAAGTATGTAGTTTTGAGAAAATTGGAGAAGACTGGGCTTCTGGGCTGGTTTCTAAGGCAAGCCTATTGTGTTAAAGACACATCTACACTGAAGTCATGAGCTGGAGCTTGAAGTTTCATTTTTCTTCTCCTTCAGATCTGCTACTCTGTCTTTGTGCCCGGTGTGAAATGGGAATATTCACAACTGCAACTGTCTGCGGAATATCTGCAGCCCCTTACCCAGAATCATCACAGTGGCCAAATCCACTAATTACTTTGTAGTGATCTACACCCATCAAAGTGCAGCCTTGAGTTCCCTTTTAGCCTTCACTCTATGTACCAAGAATGGAACCCGAGAACCCTATGTAGACACTAGAGGGAGTGTTGTCCTGGGAAAGAAGTGAAACTAAATAGGATGCAATGATGAAAAAATGCTGCATCAGGAATTGTTCCAAGGAGAGACGAGGAGAAGTAGAGTGTGAGTGCCTTGTGTGAGGGGTTGTCTACAATCCATGGATGAATAATCTGTTGACAGCAGGGCAGTTTGATCCCGGTGGTAGGGGTTGATCATTTAGCCTCTTCCAAAAAGGCTGAGAAAAGAGAAATAGATGTTTTATATAAGTATGCTCATTCCTTGGTTGGATGTATCTTCAACCCATTAAGGACTGAACTAGGACTCTACAAATAGATGCAGGTAGAAGTGAGGCTCAAGCTGTTCTCCCATCTCTTCTGCATTTTCTTTCTTATGCTTGCTCTTGTATATACCAAAAAGTATCTAATGTACTCAGCCCTACTATGAAACTAATTTATAGCTTTCATATGAAAGGAGGGGGGAGGGTGGCTGGAGGGAGGGGGATTGGTGGGATTACACCTATGGTGCATCATACAAGGGTACATGTGAAACTTTCTAAATGTAGAATATAAATGTCTTAACACAATAACTAAGAAAATGCCAGGAAGGCTATGTTAACTAGTGTGATGAAAAATATGTCAAATGGTCTATAAAACCAGTGTCTGGTGCCCCATGATTGCATTAATGTACACAGCTATGATTTAATAATTAATAAATAAATTTAAAAAAAAGAAACTCACTGAGTTGAACTTAATAAAAATCCTTTCTTCAGTATATAAGTGTGCCTCTATAAACAATGAGAACCTTGGCAATCAGAAAGGGTTTGGCCTGCTCTTCTGCCTCCAGATCTGTACCCTGGGGACGTCACAGGTTCTCAGGTCCCACATGCCTAACTCGTTCTCTCAAGGGCCTTTTGACATCTATGGTGAGGCAGGCGATTTCTCATTCAAATGGTTAGAATCAGGTTGAAGATCACACTGCTGCATAAGAGATGAACTTCTTCTTTTTAACATTTATTCTCAGTGGGAGATGAAGAGCAATTACTGAGTTGAACATTTTTTTCAAGACTAGAAAAGTGGCTCAAGCTGCCACATATGAATGTGAATATGCTTAGTGGGGGAACTTGTCTATAATAAGAGTTTTGAGACCATGGAACTGGGAATACAGGGAAACTTGCTTTCCAGGGTGCTAGTGACATAGGAGGGTGTCTTCAGAGGCCAAAGACGTGCTTACCTCACTGTGTTGCTTTCAGTAGTATTCATGCTTGAAAGCAAAGTTTTGATGTGAAGATATCTTAAAACTCTAAAATGTTTAATTTGTTATAAGGAATTGGCTTATGTAGTTATGGTGGCTGAGAATCTCAGATCTGCAGCTGGCCAGATGGAGACTGGGAGAGCCAATGTCCTAGGGTCTGAGAACCAAGAAGGCCAATGATGTAAATTACAGGTCAAGTCCAGGTCTGCAGGTGGGAGAAGACTATGTCCAGCTCAAAGAAAGGTAGAGAAGTAAGAATTCCTTCTTACTCAGCATGGTATTCTATTCAAGCCTTCATTGATTGGACGAGGCCCACCCATATTGGGGAAGGCAACTTGCTTAAACTCAGTCTACTAATTCAAATGTTAATGTCATCCAGAAACACCTTCACAAATATTTAATAATGTTTAATTAAGTATCTGGGTACCTCATGGCTCAGTTAAGTTGACACATGAAATTTATCATTATACCAAATCAGAAATTTTGAAGATTCTGATTTGGGACCCAGCCATAGTAAGTGCTAAATATAAAGCAGGACATGGAATGACTGACCCTTGTTCTGAGGTGGTCCCCCGTTGGAGTTGGCAGCCAGAGGAAAACAGCCCAGTCCAGGATTATAATGAATGACACAAATTTAGAGTTGAGGCTTCAAGGAGGGGACACATACCTCCAGATTAGTTTTCACTGTCATTGCTCAGGGCTGAGGAGCTCACCTTACCCCAGGGCATGTGGTTGATCCTCATAATGCTCAGAGTTTCCTTCAAATTTGAACCTCTGCCTGATGGCAAGTGATCTACTGTCTAAAAATAGGGTGGGAGGTTCCTTTTATCTTAGACTTCAGGATTTTGGCATAAAGCAGCCGAGCTCATACATGGTATCTTCATTCCTGAGATAATATCAATGAAGGACATCTTGATACTGTCGGAAAGAATGTTGGCCTCAGACCTGGGAATCTTCGGATCTGGGTTCCTGTTCCTTTACATTAATGATCTTCAACAGATCACCTGCTTCTCAGGTATAAGGAAATGAAGACCCTCCAGATGTAGTAGCTTAGTCTATGAATAAGAATTACGTGTGTGTTTTAAATGGGCGAATTATTAGTAAGGAAAGGGTCTTAAGCTATAATAAAAATATTGGAAAACACTTTTTTTCAAGCATGCTTACATTTGGTCTTATCTCAAGCAGGTGTATTTTCAATCCTCCTTGCATTCATTCAGTCAATAATTTGCTTAGTGCAGTGCTACTTAAGTTATTTAATTTTTCTGCAATTCAATTTCTTTATACAACGAAAAAGTTGCAAAAAGTGGTGCAGGCCCATCTTACCACAAATGAGATGTGATGTTAGTTCAATCATTTATTTGTGTGTGCAATGGGGACAATCCTATTTGATCCCTTTATGTCATAGTTAAATAATGAGATGTTGCAAATGGAAGCATTTTGAAAAGAATTGGGGGTGGTATGAATGCTGGGTGTTAGTTTGCCTCACCTTGCCTTCACTCCTGCAGGAGCGGAGGCCCTTCACCAACAGCTTTGAGGCCTCTTGCCTTCTGCTGCTCTCTCTCAGTATAATGAAACACTTCCATAAGTATATATGCTATGATATTAAAGACTCCACAATTTTTATTCTAGGTGTGAATAAACCCTAACAATTTATTTCAGGTTGAAACTGATACAATAAAATTCTCAAATGGGAGTGTAATTTGGATGTTTCAAAAAAACATTTGTTCCGGGTCTTGACCTGTATTGATCGCTCTGCCTTCTTCTTTTAAGATAATGTGAAGTACTTGGAAACACCTACTATACTCCCGGTGACAAAACATGTAAAAAAACATGCAGACTGGACTTCCCCCGAACTTATAGTTTTATGTGCTGGGAATGTATGTTGGACAGAGATTGCAGAGGTAGCATAAAATATGTGCTAATTTAAGCATGTTAAGGAAATAAACATAATCAAGACCACAGTGAATTACAGCTAGTACAAATGTTTAAAATGTTATGGTGGCTTTTATTCTCTGCAATACAGTCTGGTAGTGTAATTATAAATCTATCACTCAACCTGTGTCCTTTGACAAGGAGGGTCGTAAGCTTTGAAGTCAGATAGATTATCCTGTATTCTGACAATTGTTCAGAATTCTGCTATTATCAGTTTGGGATGTATCTTTCTTATAGAGTTTTTTTGTTTTACCTTGTGTTTCTACTTGTGTTATTTTCTTTATAGAGAGAAGACACATTTACTATTTCACCATAGTACTGAGATATTCCAGCTTTTCGTTGTGCTATTATTGTATATTCTAATTTTTACTGATTTACTTCTTTCTAGGCCTGTTTCCCTTCTGTCATCTTGAGATTTTCATTTATTTTCCTCCTGGATTAGTGCCTCTGGTTTTTGGATTCCATTCCTCTTTTTTGGGCTGCTTTTTATTTTTCTGTGGTATATCCTCCAGTAATCTTTTAGAGAGAGTACGTGGGAACATCCTGGTTTATATCTATTGTCTTGATGTAGTACTGATAGACTTCATTTAACTCACAAAGTATCTTGGCATGGATGATGAATTATATCTCCAAGTACTTGAGAGATAACATTAAAAAAAATAATTCTTGGTTTGTCTAAAATTTTGCTTTGTCTCACATTGGCACAATAGTTCATCTGGACATAGAAACAGTGTCAAAATTTTTTCTCTTATATCTGCAAGGTACTTAGATTTATTTGCTGGTTTTGTAGCCTCTGCTCTTTGTGGAGTTTATGTGTGTACTCAGGGACTGACGATGGTGGGAAAAGGAGGGCCTTAGCATGGGATGCTGGTGACTTTGTTCAAATTAGTGATACACAACCCTTTAAGGAGACTTGATGCATCCAAACCAGATTTATGCAAAATCAGTGGTATGGTATGGGAGAATAAATGCTTTACAGAGCAATTTGCCACTGGCACTTGTTATCTGAACATTTTTAATATAAAACTCAACCCAAATAAAGTAGGTTTAGCTGTCTTTTATTTAAAAAAATTTAAACCACTTTTCATAACTATAGCAATATTTAAGATTCAACAAATCTTGATTTGTGGAGTCCCCTCTATGTGCCAAGCGCTGCTGGACTGCGAGTGTGTAATGGTGAGCAGTGCTGTGAGTGACAAGTGTACTATCCAAGGTTACATGTGGTACATTTTACTTAGGGAGGGCATTGAGGAAGAAGTGGGTGTGCTGGGATCTCAAGGGTGTGCAGTGTTAGGAGTGTTCTGGGCACATGGGTTCTGTGGCAGGCAGGAGAGTACAAGGTATCTGAAGGGAACAGGAAGAAGACAGTGTGGCTGGAGCAGAGGGCCTGGGGGCTGGTGAGAGATGGAGCTAGACAGGTAGGTATGGGCAGGACTAAGCAGGGCCTGATGGGTCTGGGGCAAGAAGTGTGTTGTTTAAGAGCCAAGGGGTACACCATGGAAAGTTTAAAGTAGGAGAGGGATATAATTAGATTTACATAAAAAAAATCTCTGATCACCCTATGGGTGGGAGAGAGCAAAGGAAAAATGCTGAGAAACCACTCTCACTGTACTTGGACAGGAGGGTAGCTTGGGTGGTGGCACTAGAGATGGGTAAGAAGGAGCCACTGAAGACATATTTTGCAGGTGTGATTGATTGTGTTTTATCCTCAGTTATTAATGCCTTTCTGAAGCTCCCTTTCTATTGGACCTTGCAGTATCCTCTGTGGGTGGCACATGCTTTCCCACCTCTCAACTTTGAATTTGATCCTGTGACTTGCTTTGGCCAGCAGAGGAAATAGAAGTGATAGTATGCCAGTTCTAAGTTCAGTTTCAAGAGGCAGTGTGTGTTTCTGTCTGTTGCCTTGCACCTATGCAGTGCATAGCAAGAACATGCCAGTCTTCGCAGGGAGGACAAGAGACAAGTAGTCTTCCTAGCCCAGCCCATCCATGACCAGCAGAACTGCCCAGCTGAGCCCAGCTATGATCAGCCAACCCCTAGCTATCCTATATATATGTGATAGTAAGTGATTGGGATTTAGGTGGTTTATTCTTCTGAGTTTTTACAGCAAAAACTAACTGATACAGAAAGGTAAAATCAACAGGACTTGAGAAATTGGATGTAGCAAATGTGTGGGAATGTAATTATAGTGTAAAGTGAAGTGCACCTTTGTTTCAAGGTCATTAACCTCAGACATGCTCAGGGCTATACTTAGGTGTGTCTTTTGGGTGGTTTTCTGAAACTCGTCTCTCTTTACAGTTTGTGGCTTCTTTTTCTGAAGCTGAATGAGGTAGGTTAGAATCATGGTCCCAAAAAATTAATCTTCCATTGTTTTTTCCTTCTCTCTTCCTGGCAACCTAATCAGATTCCAGCAGAGTGTTCAAGCTGAGTGATCCTCAGGTCCCACTATGGGGGCTTCAGGTTCTAATGCTCGCTGTATTCTTGTTAGAGTTGAAATCAATTTTTGCTCTAACCATGAAGGTGAAATTTCATATAAAGAGGGAAGAAATGTGGGGCCAGGGATTTTCTTGGTCTTGACTGATTATTTAAAATATATTAGTTCTGATAAAATATTTAGCTTTTAAACAACAAATTTAATATAGGGAATTGTGTTTTATTTATAAATGGCAGTTTCAGGGAGATTGGTAGGAGTTGTGCTAAAGTGCACTGTTGTGATTTTGCAAAGTATAGTAATTACTGTAATATTTTGTTGAATTATTAATATCTACCATGCCTGCAGGAACATAAGCTTCTGCAGTCGAATTCGTTTTAAGATTGCCTTTTCCCCCTTCTGGTTTTGTTTCTTGTTTTCTTTCCTTTTTTTGTGCACTTTTACAATTTTTTAAGAAATGGAGTTGGGGGGCAGAGTTGATTGTATTGTATGAAACACTGTTCGTTACACAGAAACTGAATGTAGGCAGGCTGTAGAGAAAAAACTCCAGTTTCCAGATGATTTTCCAGCTTCAGCCAAGCCGGTTTGCACTGGCAGGTTGAGGGATTGCAGAAGAATCATGTCTTGGGAGAAAGGATGGATCAGTGTATCTTTTTTGGAAGCTGAGATGAGGAGAGAAAATAGCTGGGCGGTCACGTGTGTGCACACATGAATGCTATATGTACATGCTTCTAGGCAGAGCCGATCCTACTTGTAGTCTCCTTTGAGATTAATTGCTTTGACAAATATTATTTAGTGTCTATTGTGTGCTCAAATGAGATCATTGTGAATGATGTTGATGATGATCAGGATCTTGACAGCTTAGAGTTGTTACCTGAATGTCATCATGCTGCAATAGACTGGATCTGGGTGCAAGTTTACACGTAGGAATAATCCTTTTGGTCATGGCCAAACTGAAATCCAAGACCAGCCTTCACATTACCATCTACCATCTTTACGAAATGGTTCACGTCAGTTGACGTCTGAGACTCTAGTTGCCTCATTTGTGTAATAGTTGTAAGGATCAACACGAAATAAAATTTTTGAAAGGGTTTATAAACTATAAATGTAAAGACATGTTTAAGGGAATGTCACTTTCATTGCATTATAGAAGTTGCTCATACTTGCGGTGTAGTTTTGTGGGGAAGCAAGGAAGACTCTGCTTGATTCTCCACCCCCTCAACCTGGCCAGAATATTCACAATAGTCATCCTTTTTCTCTCCAAGGTCTCCTAAAAATATAAATAATTCAGAGATAATATTTTAGAGCAGTGAAGAACATATAATCTCTAACTGTATCTTTTTTTTCTAATATGGGAAATGTGGTAAATGGAGATTGTGCATTGCCCAAATTTATTTAGAGAGTGGAAGCTCCCACACCAATGTCTGATTCCTTAACTCTCAGTCCAGTGCTTTTCTGCAACACCCCGATTCTCCTTAGTGTTCCATTGAGTTTTTAGTATAACCTAGAGTTTTGTTCTCTCAGAAGGTAGCCTTGGGAAGACAGCTAGGTTAGATGACTTGTGGAGAGACCCAAGGGATGGGATCCTTTCAGGCAGGAATAGTGCTTGAGTCAGAAGGACCCGACTTTGAAACTTGGCTCTACCACTGACTGCTGAGCTCTGAGACCTGGGAGGATTACTTGTGTGAGACCCACTTCTTTCTTCTATAAAGTCGGATTATAATCTCTACTTTGCATATTTCTTGTGAGGATTTAATGAGTTTAAAGTGCTTGGCAAGGTAGAAAATGGTCTAACATGGGTGAGAAATGGTTATTATTAGATAATAAGAGGTCCTAAGATTAGCTTGGTCTCCCTCACAGTAGGTGTCCCTCCTGCCAGTCATTTTTTTTTAACCCTGCTGTGTGGGTATATATTTTAAGGGGAGGGGAAATCTTCCAACACTATCCCTTCCTCAGGGTGGGAAAGGAGGGACTCCGTGAAACGGTTCTCTAGAGACACCTGCACAGCGGGGGACACTCCTGTGCTGGCCAGAGGATGTGCCCAGCCTTGTTTTTAGCCCTTACTTTCCCTTTTATCTTGGACAGTGAGGCAGCTCCAGCCCCATATTAATTTCCTTTAAAGGGGCTGGGGATGGGAATGAGCATCTTCAAAGAACAGCAGGAAACTCTAAAAATGAGACAAATCAAAGCACCTGTGTCTATTGCTGCACATCTCTGTGTCTTAGGGGGGCTTCTGTTCTTGTTTTAAGTTACTAACGTGGATTCCTGAAAATGGGCTTCAGTTTTTTTTTAACTGAGAGTTTATCTTGCTTCTAATAGTTCATCCTGAATCCCTTGGGAGCTTAGGAGGATCCATTGTTTCTTGTGAATTTACAGCAGGTAAAGCATGGCCACCCATGGGTTAATACGTGGGCAGAGGACAGAAGGAAATCTGAAACACCCTGGGGCCTGGGTCGGTGCTCAGGCATAGGTGCTGGGCCGGTGTTTGCCCACAGCCAGGTAAGAAGAGCTCAGGATGCCAGAAGGTACGGCGGGCCCTCTTCCTGGCCCTTCCCTGCCCCTCTGCCCAGCACCCTTCACTTTCCCAGCTCTTCCTGTTCTAGGAAAAATGGTCTAAAATCCCTCCTTTACCTATTTAACTCTTTCCCCCCCAAGTTTTCAGGTTTAAAAACATTTTTTTTTTTGAGTCAGGGTCTTAGTCTATCACCCAGGCTAGAGTGCAGTGGCCTCATCATGGCTCACTGTAACCTCTAATACAGTGGTTCTCAACCTGTGGGTCGCGACACATAGGAACTGTATTAAAGGGCCACGGCATTAGGAAGGTTGAGAACCACTGCTCTAATACTTAGGCTCAAGCAGTCCTCCTGCCTCAGCCTCATGAGTAGCTAGTACCACAGATGCCCACCACCACACCTGGCTAATTTTCTATTTCTTTCTACTCCTTTGTAGAGGATGTCTCTCTCTTGCTTAGGCTGGTCTCACATTCCTGAACTCAAGTGATGCTCCTGCCTCAGACTCCCAAAGTGCTAGGATTGCAGTTGTGAGCCACCAAGGATTAAAGACCTCATGCTTTAAATTTGACTTTCTAATGGTGAATGAAAATCTTCCATCTTTGTTTGGAATAGTTTGGAATGGCATTTTAGAGATGAGCCCTCCTGAAATCAGAGCTCGTGCTATTTGCCTAATTTTTACACGTCAGGGCTGGTGTCTGGGAGAGGTAGGCTGGTCCCACTCCTGACCAGAGAGGCTTGTTTTCTGACTGAGTCATGCTGGATCCTGGAAGAGGTCCCATGAGGTGAGAGCCAAGGGCTCTGGCCCAAGACTGGTGACTGTCTCTGTCCTGGTCAAATGCTTCTGATGGTTGATTTTTCTTTGTTTAACACACTGACTGTCACACTAGAAAAAATATATTTTTCCTTGGGGCCTATGTAGCTCCCAAGACACCTGAAGTAAGGAGACATGTGAGTTATATATGTTTCACAAGTTTGAGCCCTGGGCGCAAAAGTAGCGTGAATTATGTACAACTTTTGTGGCAGTTAATATGTTAAAGGGAGGGGCAAATGGGGAGAGCTTTGCTCTGTTCCTTTGTTTTCCTCCTTAAATTTCACTGATTCATTAAAAAATGTATATGACATAAAATGTGCCATTGGAACTACTTTTAAGTGTACAATTCAGTAGGCTTGGGGACGGTACCCTTGGCTGAGCTCTGCTCGGTGCCAGATGCCAGTTTGGATCCTTTGCTTGTTTAGTCTCATTCCCCTCACAGCAGCTTTATGAACTGGAGGTTATTATTATCTCTGCTTTACAGACGAGGAAGCTGTGATGAAGAGAAGTGCAGTCGCCAAGGTCACATAGCTAATGTGCTATGTAGGGAATGGGATAGAGAAAAATGCCTTTTGAGGATAGAAAGTCACTGAGCCTACGATACGCCTTATGTAGAAATTGGGGTGTTATTAAGTGTGGGAGTGGGGATAGGCTGAGAGAGCCCGAGCAAAAGGGTGAGGAGGGGTGAAGGACATCAGATTTTATTTCAATCTAGAATGACATCATTTTATAAAAACAATGGACATTTAGTGAGCTCTTATCATGTACCAGACACCGAGCTGCAATTGTTGCATTCATCATCTCATTTGATCCTCATAGCCATTATGGAGTTTGGCAAAGATGAGTAAACAAAGGCACATTAGGGTTCAAGACCTGCCCCAAATGCAACTTATCTTTCCAGTGTGTCCTGGTGAGTGGCTGAGCTGCAAGCCTCACATACCTCCCAACCCCCCGCTTGAGAGCTCCTTCCCTGCAGAGCCATAGGCCCTGTCTCCAACTCCTGCCTGTAGGGCGGTTGAGGCCCTAGCAACCTAGCCAGGGGGTCAACTGACTTGTCCACCAGGGCTAAGGTGGGTTTTCAACTCTTAGGCCTTTTTTCGATTAGACCAGTGGTTCTCAACCTTCCTAATGCTGTAGCCCTTTAATACAGTTCCTGTGGGTTGTGACCCACAGGTTGAGAACCGCTGAATTAGACCATCCTGTTCTTTTCTAAAAGACTTCACTGAGTATTTGTACTGATGTTTTAGAGTTCCTAGGAAAAGAGCAGAATCAATAAAAGCTTGGAGGTAACACGACTATTTGGAAACTGGGAGAGTCAGGATGAGACAGGGCCAGATTCTTGCTGGCAAACTTGGCAATTTATTTTTGTAGGCTCTGGGCAACCCTTAGTAATTTTGAGCAAGGAAACATATCATTAACAAATGGCACTGACCATTCTCCAAACACCACAAAACCCATTCTCGTACTTCGTGGGAGGAAAACTAAAGGCACAGAGAGGCGCAGCAGCTTGCCTGGAGGCACCAAGCAAATTGTCAGTGGAAGCAGAAACAGAAGCCCAACTGCTGTCTCTCCTTCCAGCTCTGGCAGCTGCTGGCTGCCTGCTTTTCACTCTGCCTGTTCCCTTCCTACCTCTTGCCCGCTCCCTCCTGGCACAGTGGAGTGCTCTCCATCATTAGAGCAGTCAGTGGGGTTCTGCTGTAATTAAAGGAAGCCAACAGGGAGAAGCAGAGCAGAGAAGGGGAAAAAAGCAACCACCAACAAAACATCTTGTTTCCCACACAAACTCGCTAACAACTGCTGTCTACTGCCTTTCATGGGATCCTGCTTGCATTAAATACAGCAGAAGGAAACCCCACAGGATGGTGTGGGAAAGCAGGTTATTAAGTTGCCTTTGGGCTGCCAGAGTGGGGATTTACTTTTTTCCTCTTCTGCTTACCCTGCATTGCAAAACTGATCAAATATTAAGAATTGAAAGAGACCTCAAAGGTCATTTAGTTCAACTTCTCCTCTAAGGCAGGGTTCCCTCTGTTCCCCTCCTCCCAGCCCCTGCAGTGCAGCATCTTTGATACCTTGTTTCATGGCTCCCGCCCTTCTCAGCTCCCTGGATTTTCTGGACCAGAGCTCAGGTAGGATGGGAAGACACTTCCACTAGCAAAAAATTGGCCATCCCAGCCTGTTGTCATTTATAGCAATGACTCCAGAAATGCCTAATTAATTCATTTATCCAATTAGCCCTTTGCTCTCTGAAATGCATTTTCTTGGTTGCTGAGCAACTAGGACAGACTTTTGACATACAACTGCTGCTGGCAAATGGACCAGGAGTTTTTTCCTTCACTCTGGCAGCCCCCTACTCTGCTCTCTCCTTTTATTTTTTGGCTGCACAGTGAAGAACATCTTCCCCGTTCCTAAGCCTTCCCGCCTGCCCCAGACCTCTCTGAATGTGCTTGCTGCTGTCTATCTTAACACATTTCCTAAGGTAACTTTTATGCCAGGCATTTGTCATGGACAAGGGGAGTGACAAGATATACAGGTGCATGGCAGTGCCTTTGCAAAATAATGGAATTAGCCCGGCTCAGGCAAGACTCAGGAAGAGCTTTGCTGGTTGGGGACCTGGCTAGCTGTAGCCTCAGAAGGGCTTGGGAGGAGGTGGCAGTCTGTCTTGGAGTCATGTTGCATTAGCTTGTCTTTCCAGTGTTTTTCCTGCATAAGGAATTGTCAGTCACCCCTAGCTTGGTGTGCACTGAGAGCAGTGAGAGGAAGGAGGGTTTTAAGACAAGGCTAAAAGGGACGATATCAACCCAGGGGGCAGCAAAGTGCCTTGAGGAATCACCCTGAATGTATAACATACTCCTGTTCAGGGATGTGAAAATGCCACAGGTTGCTTCAGGGAGGTAAAATGTTAGAGCTGCACTCTGAGCCCAAACTTCCACCCATGTTGGTTTCCATAGTTAAGAAAATGGAAACCCAGGGAGGATAAATGGTTTGATCAGCATGTCGTAGCAAGAGTTTGAGTCTCCAGAGTGACAGACCATCTCATAGCAACTTGTGCTGCTCCTCTTAGATCTCTTCAAGGGATCCTTGTCCATAAAATCAGTCATTTGAGTCACTGAAGTTTACTTTTAAAAATTAGCTTTATTTTGGAATAGTTGAGGTTGGCAGTGAAGATTTCTCCCATTCACCTTGGTGTGTGTGCATTTCAGATGCTAGGGGTGTGTGCTTGGGCCCAGTATGCCAATATGAATGGGCAATGGTCCCTTGTCCCCAGAGAGCTCCCACTGTAGAGCAGGATATGGGCAGTTGAGGAGGGAGGGACAACTCCTTGGCAGCACTGAGGAGGCATTCAGAGCTCAGGAGCTAGGCCATTTGCTCTGGGCCCAGATCTTAAGGTTAAAGGGGCTGTGGGGATGGGAAGGGGCCAGGGGACATTCTGGGCCAAGGGAGCAGCATGGGCCAGGGCAAGGAGCTATGAGAGATTATGGCATGTTAAAGGACTGCAGAGTGGCCTGGGAATGGAGCCTTCAGACCATCTGGCTTTTCTCTACTACATGGTAGATGGTTTGGTGTTGCTCATACCAATAGCAGGAAGACACTGCCTCTTATCTGCAGAATAATGAGAAAGCACAATTATCTCTAGGAAGGTGTCAGTAGGAAAAAGCATATATCATGTTTCCTGGATGGAAATGACTTCCCTTTGAAGTCAGTTCATAATGATGAAGGCCAGAAAAGTACACACGCACTGCACATGTATTTAGCTACTGCAATGGACTGTCCTCTCTGGGAACAGAGCCTTCAGAAAACCAGCTGCCTAGAGACAGAAAGAGGGACTATGCATTGTCTAAAGCCTCCTTTGGGGATCAAGGAAGATCTTTTACAAAAAAGCACCTGTTCCTTGGCACTCACAGTTCTGGCAATCACTCCATCACTCTGCAATTCCAATGGATAGTGAGAGAAAGAACCAGTCCGTGACAGTGATTACCCTGACCAGGTCTTTCCAAAGCAACAGACGCTCCTTTTCTCCCACACATTGCCCCATTGGGGTGGAGTTCTTCTTCCCGCTGTCCAGCCACACTTCCCTGATGTCAGGCATTCTGTCCCCAAGGCCAGGCTTGTTTTGGAGATGTCAGGGGTGGCAAACAGCTTTCTGGGTTGCTTCCTTAGTACAAAGTCTCCTCTGGGAATTTTCTTAGCAAGGTGATTTGAGTTTCTCTGGGAATTAATCTGGGGGTGGCTGCTGTTTCTCTGGTAAGATGTTACTCTAAAACGCACGCATGGCTGAAAATCACAGTGGTTTGACTTTAGTGTAATTAGATGCATGTGGTAAATGAGCCTCTGGTTAGGAAGAGTCCGTGGCTTTTTATTCAATAAATATTTGATAACATTGGGCTTTGATGGATGAAGCCACTGTCTGCTTGGGTTTTTCTAGACCAGAAGGTGGAGTCTCCTGTAGTCACTGCCTCTTGTTCGTTCCTTTGATTTCCTTCGGCGAAAAACAATCTTTGGCTTAGTAAAGTCTCTTAAATCTGTCCTTTTCCAAATGGGGCTGCTTGTGCATGATGGAAGAAACTGGAACTTTTTTTCCCTTTGGTCATTCCTTGTCAATCTCTGGCTTATTCGGTTTCCCATTTCCTGGATACGCCCACAGGAGTTGTCTCCCGCCCCTCTCATATAAGGAGGCACGGTACATCTGGTGCCAGATTTTATTCAACCCTGTAACAATCTCCCCTTTATGACATCACTGCTCATCTCCATGGAAACATTTCCCTGAGTCACAGAGACTGGATTGTGGCATCATAACATCAGGATGGAGGAGGAGAGGAGAAACTGCCCAGGGGGATGAAATCTGACAAACTAGCATGTGATGGCAGAAATATAGGATTTTTCTGTCTGAATCCTTGAACGGAGAGTGTAACCATGGCTTGCTGGAATAGGAGAAAGTGCTTCTATGGAGTGTAGACCCTGAACTCCGTGTTCTTGCTTAGTATTTGTTAGGGGAAATTGAACAATTTTAGTGAGAGCTATCCTGTGTTTTATATGCATTTCTCATTTGATCCTCACACGCATCTCTATGAACTATTGAATCAGAGAGGTTAAATAACTTGCCTAAGGTTACACAGCTGGAAAATGGTAGAGCTGAGAATTAGGTGTGAACTACGTGTTCTCGTGTAGCTTATAGTTTAGAGTGTGTGTGTGTTAGAGACAATTATCAAGTAAATAGAAAACATACAGTTATAACCATAGTAGGTGTCGTGGAAAGAATAAATATGGTGCTTCAGTGAGAAGACGTTAGAGAATGCTTGGGAACTGCTTATGTTCACACATTTGTATGTGATTACATTTGGGATGGGGTCCTGCATCTAGCAGGTGTGCACTCAGACATGCAAGGTGCTGTGGCCAGGTGTGTACAGGAGCTTGCCTGCCAGGACCCACAACTACTACCCTCTTCCCTGGCTGCTGTCCCTGGCCTGTGCCCCCTCCTCCTGCACCCCGGCTTCTCTGTTCGTCTGTATCCCTTCTCCTGAGAGCTCCCTGCCAGCCCTGCTCCCTGCATCCTGTTTCTTCCTATCTATCTTCCATCTTTTTTTCCTCCAGACTATAAACTCCTCAGGAGAGAGGAAACATTCTCCTCTGTTTTATTTTTTGGTTTACCCAAGGGAAGGCCATAACCTCTGCTGCAAAAATAACTGAGCAGGAAAAAAAAATAATGACTAAATTGTTCATAGTTAAAATGTTATCATCTAATAGATTTTCCTTATCCTACTCGGGCTGATACATAAGCAAACAAGTAACAACTGAGCATTAAAAGTGAAAAAAAAAACAAACAACAAAAAAAAAACCAACCTGGAGTAAATGGCCAATGTGTAGTTCAGCAGCTTGTTTGCTGTTGTTGTTTGTATGCGTTTACTGATATCAATTGTATCCATGTGATCTAGCGGCATTTTCTCCCTCTTGGTCCTCATCTATAGGATAGTGTCGGTTAGCTTAGTGCTTCACAGCCTTCTAAGAGCTGCGGGGGCTTTGCCATGGACTTCCTCTAGAGCATCTGCTCTGGTGCCCCACCTGGCAACAGGGGTGTCTAAGGAGACATACCACTCTTCCATTTGTGTCACCTGGCTGAGCTTTTCCCAACTATTCTGTGTTTTAGGACCATTTGCTGCTTGAGTTCCAGGCCCCTTCCTTGTGCTCCTAGGACTTACGTGGGGACTGCTTGGTCTCTATTCCCAAAAGTCTGGGCTCTGTGACTCAGCTGAACACCTTACTGGTTGGAGTTCTGCTGTTATACTTCATTGTGACAGGCTTGTGTGTGTGCACAAATGTGCACATGCACCTGTATAGATTTTAATTAACAAATCCTATTAAGTACATTTACAATCCAAGCTTGTTCTTTCCAGGACCTAGGGTAACTCAGTTTGACTGCTAAGGGGGCCCTTCTGGATCTGCCTTATTGATTCTATCGGAACCGTGTGTGACTGGCACATTTAGAACTACTAAGCAGCTTTTTTTCTTTTCTGTTTCTGTTTTAAGTGCTGCACAGGGAATAATATAGTGAATTAGTTAAGATCAAGGCTTTGGAGTGAGAAGACAAGGACTTGATCCTGGTTGAGCCTCTTAATAGCTATATGCTCTTGGGCAAGTTGCTTATATTCTGTACTTTTAAATGCCTTCATTTACAAAATGGGCATGAGTCTTTGTACCCACTGCATGGTGCTCATGTTCAGATTTAATGAGATACATCTGCGAAGTAGTAACATGATTTGTATCTTGTCGAAGTTAACTATGATTCAGTAGGCCAAATGCACCATTTATATTCCCCCCCAGAACTTCAGTAAATGCTTTTTGAACTCAGTACAAAAGTTTATACGGTAGATTGTATCTAGACTTCGTCAAATTTGAATCAGAAGGACCAGAATATTTGGCATTTTAATTGCTCATCTTTTATAGGCACCAAAGGGGCCTAGAAAGAGTGACTCCTCGTGAGGAACTGATTTCTGAGAGCTTTATCAGATATTGGAGATGTTTTTCCAGGTGTGACCCTGATGTTAGGACTGTCAAGGCAACTTAAGCAGGTACGTTACCCTGCCTCCTGGAGCAAACAGTTCTCTTCTATAGTGCTGCCAGAGGGGGAGATTCTGCCGATGTGTGTGACAGTTGACATGCACGCACACTGCCTGGGTGAAGGACGCAGCTCTGCGCAGCCAAGAGGTGCTAAGAGCCAGCACTGCCACTCAGGACTGGTCCTGTGACCTTTGGGAGGTCAGCGCATTCCTCCCCCCCACCCCCCTTTGAGGGGGAAGAGGTTGGTGGCTAGTGAATGCTTTTCCCTCCCAGCATTTTTTGGATGTATAATATACATACACTAGAGTGCACAGGTTTAAAAAAAAGTCATTATTTTTTACTGTAGTAAAATACACATGATGTAAAAATTTACCATCTTAACCATTTTTATGTGTACAGTTCAGTGGTATTAACTACATTCATAATGTTGTGCAACCCTCACCACCCTCCATCGCCAGGTCACTTTTTCATCCTGCAAAGCTGAAACCCTGTGCCCATTAAAAAATAGCTCCCCACTCTGCCTCCTTTGAGCCCTTGGCAACCACCATTCTAGTTTCTGTCCCTGTGATTTGGGTGGCTCTAACTACCTCGATAAGTGAAATAATACAGTCTATATTTTTATAACTAGATTATTTCACCGAGCATAATGCATTCAAGGTTCATCCATGTTGTAGTATTTGTCAGAATGTCCTTCCTTTCAGAGCTGGATAATACTGCACTTTGCTCATCCATTCATCCATTTCTGGACACTTGGATTGCTTCCATGTTTTAGCTGTTGCAAATAATGCTGCTACAAACATAGATATACATGGTGTACAAAGATCTCTTTGAGACCCTGTTTTTGGTTCTGGTGGGTGTATACTGAGAAGTGGAATTACTGCATTATATGGTAATTGTATGTTTAATTTTTTTTTTTTAAGAGACAGTCTCACTTTGTTACCCTCCATAGAGTACTGTGGTGTCACAGCTCCCAGCAACCTCCAGCTCCTGGGCTTAGGCCATTCTCTTGCCTCAGCCTCCCAAGCAGCTGGGACTACAGGTGCCCTCCACAACACCCGGCTATTTTTTTGTTGCAGTTTGGCCGGGGCTGGATTTGAACTTGCCACCGTCAGTATATGGGGTCAGTGCCCTACTCACTGAGCCACAGGCGCCTCCTTCAGTGTTTAATTTTTAAGGAACCACCATATAGTTTTCAGTAGTTGCTGTACCAACATTGTACGAGGGTTACAATTTCTGCACATCCTCACGAATACTTAATTTCTGTCTTTTTTTTTTTTTTTTTGATAGCCATCTGAATGTGTATGAAATGGTATTTCATTGTAGTTTTGATTTTCGTTTCTCCAGTGATTAGTGATGTTGGGCATGTTTTCATGTTTATTGACCCTTTGTATGTCTTCTTTAGAGAAATGTCTATTCATGTTCTTTGACCATTTTTGAAATTAAGTTGTTTTTATTGTTGTCAAGTTTTAGGCATCTTCTAGATACTAATCTCATATCAGATATATGATTGGCAAATATTCTCTCCCATTTTGTAGGTTGCCTTTTCACTGTTGATGTCTTTTCCTACAGAAAATTTAAAAATTTTCATGAAGTCCGGTTTTTCTTTTTCTTTTGTTCTCTATGCCTTTGCTGTCCTATCTAAGAAATCACACCAATCCAATAGAGTGAAGCTCTCCTCCCGTATTTTCTTCTAAGAGTTGCATAGTTTTAGATCTTATGTTTAGGTCTATGATCCATTTGGAGTTAATTTTTATGTTTGGTGTTAGGTACTTAATTAATTTGCATGTGGATATCTAGTTTTATTAGCACCATTTGTTGAAAAGAATGTCCTTTCCTCATTGAGTGGTCTTGGAACTTTTGCCAAAAATCATTTGACCTTGTATGT
This sequence comes from Loris lydekkerianus, assembly GCA_963574355.1. Classification (NCBI taxonomy): domain Eukaryota; kingdom Metazoa; phylum Chordata; class Mammalia; order Primates; family Lorisidae; genus Loris; species Loris lydekkerianus. The sequence continues at coordinate 3,613 of CAUYPK010124176.1, read as the reverse complement.
GAGGGTTTATTTCTGGGCTTTTTATTTTATCCCATTGGTTTATTTTTCTGTCTATATATTAGTACCATACTGTTTTGATTGTTGTAGCTTTGTAGTAAGTTTTGAAATCAAGATGTATGAGTCTTTCAGCTTTGTTCTTCTTTTCAAGATTTTTATTTTTTGCTATTTGGAGTTCCTTGAATTTCCAGTTCCATGTGAATTTTAGGAGGGGAATTTTTATTTCTGCAAAAAGTAACATTGAGATAGGGATTTCATTGAATCTGTAAATTGCTTTGGATAGTATTGACAGAAGTAGTGAAAACAAGCTTCCTTCCCTTGTTTCTAATCTTAGAGGAAAAACTTTCAGTCTTTCATTGTTGAGTATGATGTTCACTGTGGGATTTTCATATATGGCTTTTATGATGTTGAGGTAGTTTCCTTCTTTTACTAGTTTCTTGAGTGCTTTTATAATAAAAGGATGATAAATTTTGTTAAATGCTTTTTCTGGATTAATTGTAATGATTACGTGGGGTGTTTTTTCCCTTCACTTTGATAACATAGTGTATTGATTAATGTTCATATGTTGAGCCATTCTTGTATTCCAGGAATAAATCTCACTTGTCATGGTGTATAATCTTAGCTAAAATGCTGCCAGATTTGGTTTGCTATATTTTGTTGAAGATTATTGCATCTGTGTTATAGGGGATATTGGTCTATAGTTTTTGTTATTATAGTGTGTTTGGCTTTGGTATCAAGACTGCATAAAATAAGTTAGAAAGTTTTCCCTCATCTTCAATATTTTCAAAGACAATTTATGTTAGTTCTTTATATATTTGGTAGAATTCACTGGTGAAGTCATGAGGTTCAGGGATTTTCTTTTCTGGGAGATATTTGATCAATTAATCTCCTTACTATTGTGTCTCTTCTGGTTTTCTACTTTTTGGTCATTTAGTGTTGGTAGGTTTTGTGTTTCTAGGAATTTGTCCATTTTATCTAGGTTATCCAATTTGTTGACATACAATTTTTTATACTATGTTATAATCCTTTGTATTTCAATAGACTCAGTGGTAATATCCCCACTTTTATTTCTTATTTTAATAATTTGAGTCTTCTCTCTTTAATTTCTTAGTCCATCTAGCTAAAGGTTTTGTCAATCTTGCTGGTCTTTTCAAAGAAGCAACTTTTTTGGTTTATTGATTTTGTCTATAGTTTTTCTATTCTTCATTTCATAAAGCCTTAGTCTAACATTTATTGTTTCCTTTCATCTGCTAGCTTTGGGTTTAGTTCATTCTTTTTTTTTTTTTCTTGGTCCTTAAATTGATGTGAGATCTTAAGTTTTTAATGAAAGTGTTTATAACTATAAATTTCCTCATTAAGACTCCTTTTGCTGCATCTCATAAAGTTTCAGTATGTTGTGTTTTTATTTTCATTTGCCTATAAGGATTTTCTAATTTCCCTCTGATTTCTTCTTTGATCTATTGGTTCCTTAAGAGTGTGGTGTTTAATTCACACAGATTTTTGAATTTTTCAGTTTTATTTCTGTTGCAGATTTCTAACTTCATCTGTTATGGTCAAAGAAGATACTTTAAATGCTACCTATCTTCTTAAATTTTATTGTACTTAATCTGTGGTCTAAACTATGATCTATCTTGAAAGTGCCCCATGTGTACTTAAGAAGAATGTGTACATTGTTGTTTGGTAGAGTGTTCTGTAAATGCCTCATATCTAATTGCTTTTTGTGTTCTGAATTCCTTCATTTCCTTCTGTCTAGTTGTTCTATCCATTGAGAGTAGGGGAATGTATAATTGTCTATTTCTCCCTTTAATTCTGTCAGTTTTTGCTTCAACAATCTGTTATTAAGTGTTTACAATTCTTTCTTTTTGCTGTTTTGAGCCTTTTATTCTTGTTCTTCTTTTTCTCTCGCAACCCCTTTTGGTTTAAATTCTGTTTTGTTGTATATTAATAGAGTCACCTATATTCTCTTTTGGTTAATATTTGCATGGATTTCTTCCCCTTTCCTTTCCCTTTCTATTTATTTGTGTCTGTCTGTCTTAACTGAGTCCCTTATAGACAGCATGCAGTTAGATCGTGCTTTCTAAAAGTACATCTCTGTCTTTTGATTGGGTTTAATCCATTTATATTTATAGTTAATGACTGATCAGAGGAGACTTCTGTCATTTTTCTGTTGTTTTTCTATAAATGCAGTATAGCTTTTGTTGTCCCTCATTTCCTCATGTCCCTGTCTTTTTGGTGCCCACTTGATTTCTTTGTAGTTAAACATTTAAATTCCTTTCTGATTTCCTCATGTATATATTTTATAGCTATTTTCTTTTTACCTACTATGGGAATTATATTTAACATCTTTAAGTTATAACATCTTAAATATATACCAGCCTAACTTTAAGAACATACAGAAACTCTGCTCTTCTAATGGTTTTCTCCCTACCCCTTTTAGCTGTTGTCATAAAATGCCTTCTCTGTACATTGTGTACCCAAAAAGTAAATTAGTAAGTCCTTGAAATACATTACCTAGAGTACACAGATTTTAAGTGTATATCTCAATGAAGTTTTTATACATGGCTTTATGATGTCACCCTATGACCTAAATAAAATCAGACAAAATTATTTATAGCACCCGAGAAAGCTACTCTATGGCCCCTATACATCAATACCCTCTCCCTTGGGAGGTAACCAATATTCTGGCTTCTATAAACTTTTGCATGTTCTTGAAATTGATATAAATGGAGTAATACAGTGTGGTAGGCAGCCACTTTGTATGGCTCTAACATTGCTCCAACAATCTTTGCTTCTTGACATTCATGTCCTTCTAATCTCCTTCCCTTGGGTGTGGATTGGATCCAATAACCTGCTTCTGGTGAACAAGATATGGCAGAAGTGATGGGATATCACTTCCAAGATTAGGTTGCAAAAGGTTTTGGTTTTAATTTTACCTGCACTCTCTTTGACTCTTCTGCTTGCTGTGATGAAGCCAGATGCCATGTTCTGAGCTGCCCAATTGGTAACATTCAGTGAAAAATAAAGGCTCTTGGCCCAATAGCCATATGAGTGAGCTTGGAATCAAATCTGCCCCTGTCAGAGCCTTGAGATTTCTGTAGTCTGGCTGAAATCTTGATCGAAGGCTTGTGAGAAACTCTGAGCTGGGTGTGAACCTGAATTACTGATCCACAGAAATTGTGAAAGAATAAACACCTGTTGTCTTAATCCACCCAGGTTTTGGAGTAACTTGTTACACATCAATAAGATAATTACCGTATATACTCGAGTATAAGCCGAGTTTTTTTCGGCACAAAAATTTGTGCTGAAAAACCCGAACTCGGCTTATACTCGGGTCATATAGATTATTTGATTCGGTGCATGCGCACCTAATCAAATGCACATTGTCTCCAGTCGTCTTCTGCCGTCTGCTTGAGGGGGCGGTGCTTCAGCTCAGTCCACAAGTTGTGGCTGAGCTGAAGAGGTAGGCAGCTGAACTGAACTGTATTCCACTGAACTATTTAACCCACAACTATATAGCCCACAGCTTGATTACCTGTTAAGCTACGGTTTTCTGCACTTTATTTAAAGTTTTAAAGTTGTTGTTGCTAGTTTATAGTTTTTCTTTAGCAATAAATAT